>WWET01002945.1:117823-134144 GCA_011038615.1 Limnodynastes dumerilii | reverse complement strand
TTGTGTGCGAATTGTTCGCTCGAGGGGCGTGCGTTCAGTACGACGGTCGCCTGGGCGCTCGTTTTACTACACGGAGGCGGGGATAGCCATTTAAATTGTACAGTATGGGCGTGCTAAGCCCGTACGCTTTGCGTATTATGTGCGAAAATTCGTACGGCCGACGGTAGTACCTAGTGTAGGGTATAGCCGCCGTAAGCAGGTACTTTACAATGGGAGTGTCAGGGGCGTGTATGTTTATACGCACGGGCGAACGTACGCATTCGCCCGTCGGACGCCACCGTCGTAGCTCTGGATCAGGCCCATTATGTGAAATTAGAGATTTGATTTCAACTGTTGTTGATTATAAAGTAAAAAAAATGCCAAATCAAACAATACCTGATCCACTCCCATCAACATCATCCACGATTAGCACAGATGTAACTCCAGCAACAGTCAGATCATCCAAAAGATCAGCAGCAATGTCTGCCAACACGAACCCAGGATGTTTGGCCCCAAAAACAAGATCTAAAACCCCTGCACCAAACCAATCCAAAGGTGGGAAAAAAACTGCAAAGAAAAAATAAGAATTATTTGTGAAACATTCTACACTTGATAAAATTAGCAATTTAACGACTAATGTCAAATTTTGAATATATATATTTCTTCTTTTTTTTCCTTTAGTTGCATTTAAATAAAAACATTTTTAAAACATACCTGCAACTTTTTATTTATTTATGCTAAACATTTTTTTTATTGGGGGGGGGGAATTATTTTAAATCTCTATAATATTGACATTTGAAACAAGGCTAAAATTACAGATTTGAATGACATAAGTGTCCTTTTTAGATTTGAGGTACTGAAAAAGTTAAAGGTTACATTTCACATGATTTTTTTTTCCCATGACAATAACATAGTTATTACTTACTTAGAACTTATTACTTACTTAGAACTTACTTAGAAATATGTCTGAATCACATGATTGCGAAAGTTGCTGCTGCTTTGAGAAGAGCCATGATGGTGTTCCTCCAGAGCACTATCCTCCTCCACGTCAGCCTCAATCTCAAAGGTTAACCCGTGTTGTATCGCGATGTTATGGAAGATACAACACAGAACAACTATATCACATACCTTTATAGGCGCGTACATGAGGGCTCTACCAGAAAGGGCCTCTGAGGATAGGCACTGTCACCTATAGATGTAAGATTTTCACTTTTAGTCACATGTCATAAAGTACTTGTAATGTGCAAAGTGGACTTAATCAAATATAATTTACCTAAAAGTCACGCATCATAACCACTTTCAGAATGTCTCAATTGTAATTTACGCCATAATGTTGAAAGCCGCATTACATGGGTGTCATGACAACTCCCCGGGTATTTGGCAACAACATTCCGGATGAGGAGGTTGGCGTCACACACCATCTGGATATTCATAAAGTGGAAACCCTTTCGATTTAGGAAAATCATAGGGTTTCCACCCCTTGGCACCAGAGAGATGTGCGTGCCATCTACGGCCCGTATAACGTGTGGGAAGCCAGCAATCCCCCAAAATTGCTGCTTAATAGGCCCAAGGGCTTCCTCACTCAAAAGCATATTTATAAACTGTGAAACACGCACAAAAATGCCCGCAAAATTTCCTCTAGCACACGACTAAAGGACGATTGGGACATTCCTGTTGCGCATCCCATGACCCTCTGGAATGACCCAGAGGCGCAATATCGTAACACCGCCAGTAATTTAGTCAACGGTGAAATTGATGTACGTGCCATTATATTGCCCTCAAGATCAGATCTTACAATCTCTAAGGTTTCCAATATGACATGTGGAGGAAGGCGATAGCGGCGCCGAACCTCCTTGTCAGACACATTAAAGAGGGTGATACGTGGTTTAAAGATGCGCTCCCTGGTCCTCAGGCGTTGACTCGGACAAGGATGGAGGACCATGCTCTAGAGCTGGTCCTCTTCATCAACAGCAGCAGCCGCAATGATGATGCCAGACATCTGAGCCATTTGTATAAAGGCACATAAGAAGGGGAAAAAATAGAAACAAAAAAATTATATACATATACCATGTGGGAGTTTAAAATATATCACATACATTAAAATAAATGCCATACATTTACACAATAAGTGGTTCTGTTGATAAGACTATTATAGTGTATAGGCAAATTCTCCTAATCAAAGGCTTATTAACATTGTGAAAGTAAAGTTGGGGAGTGTCTATGTGCAATAAAAGGCATTGAAACATCTTTGTATGCATGCAAAAAATATATAAACATTTACTCCCCTTGTAATCAACATGGTTTAGGCCAGTTGTTAAAAAATTATATCACCTTAGTATTTTTTCATCCACACACATCATTTTCTAAGGAGACAATGCTGTGCGTCAAGAAAAACCATGTACACAACAATGCATAAGAAGTAATGATTTCTAAAATCAATGCATTTAACATTTAAAAAAAATAACTTAAAAAAAACCACATGCACACTTTATTGTCACAGCTTAACACAAGTCTAAGAAAAACACATGAAACTAAGAAGTAAAAAATCAGTGTATAAACTAACATTTTCAGTGGCATTATTTAGACCACCAAAAAAAAAAATTGGAACATTAACAATACACTTACATTTGCAATAGGCCCAACTGCAAACATAATTTAGGATTTTTATTCCAAATATCCAATCTAATAAAAAATACAAAAATAAAAAAAATAAAAATAAAAAAAAGACATCATTTAGTTATAATCACATTACACACATACAAGATCAAAGTTTTTTTTTTTCATAACTTACAAAAGCATACGTAAGCAACCAATACTAAATATTTTTAAACATCAATAAACACTAAGTAAATGAATAATGTGTACTTATCCTAAAAAAACAAAAGTTCTACAATCTCCAAACAGACTCCAAACAAACAGACTCCAAACTACCATCCAACCAATTTCCACAAATTAGGAAGAGCGCACAAAAACACTAGCAGGGTTGTGGTTTAAATAGATTAAACAATTAACTAATTAATCATTCATTCATATGTGTTGCTACAGGTGCATGTAAAGTATTTACTCGAACGATCTTACGCAGTGAAACAGAATTCAGCTTATAAAAGTTTTCACGCGGTTGAAACCCTACCTTAAATTTTACAGACATAAAATCGCTTACGTTTGTTTTGTCGCACATGTGGATCGATTGTAAGTCCGTTCCCACGTCCACGCTACTAATTAACATAACTGGGAACTCCCATAAATTACGTTAGTCATGCCCCCTCTATTACGTTGGCGTAAGTTCTAAAATACGTAATTCAGGAACTAATGTAGACTGAAATACACTACTGTGGATCGAGCGAACGTTTAAACACGTGTAAATACGCTTACAACACTTGCACAGATCTGTCAAATACTTCACTTACGCCAATGGACGGGCGGAAAAACACACGCAGGTGTTTTTCTGGATCTGGGCCAATGCCATTTAAATTAGGGGCGGGGAAGCCCCGTTAAGACTAGGTCTGCGTATATATGGCCACAGACTTAGTAGTAAAAGTTAAGGTAGCTATCTGGACATGTAAGTGTCCAGATTTACTGCCAACAGATGGGGGTGCAGGGGGCATGTACTTCCTGCTTTGGCTGCATAACTATGGACCCCCACACACAGGGTCTGGATCTGGTCCCGAATCATGAAAAACACTAATCACACATCTAAGATGATCGCTGCAATTGGAAAACATCCCTTTTTGGTACTGTTGTGTATGCACGGGTGCTGCAGTACCAGGACATACCAGAAAATAATTCTGGATCCAGAGGTTTCAGATCCGTCCTAGTAGGGACAGAGCAGTAACACTCAGTGGGAGAAGGGAGGAATGCTAATTTTACAGGTAAGTCTGGCAGGAGCCATTACATACAATCCACATTTCCACACCATCCTCATTTTATGTGGGGACAGTGTGGAAATGTTAAGGTAGGGTCTTCCTGGTGTAACTACAGTGAGTGGTGTCTTTTACCGGTAGCGGCCTCCCCTGACCATGCTGTAGTTAGGATGCAGCAGGGATCCGCCAATGGATCCTAGTTGCCGCTGCGGTTGGAGCGCCCACATTAGCAGCATCAGAGGTCTATATCCGGTCCTTAAACTGACTTACAAAACCGAAATGTAAATATATTATATTTTGAACTCTGACTGCTTGGAGTAATTATGCCATTGAAATTCATGATTTATCAGTTTGTGTTATATGTGCTGCCTATTGTCACTGCTTGAACTAATTATGATACTGATTTTACTAATAGACTCATTTGGGGCATATTGGCTCTGACTGCATTAACAGCACTTATGAGGAAATTATTCATGGTACTTTAAGGAGAACAAAGTTGTCAAGTTAATCCGAGATTCATTAAACTGAAGTAGCAATGTTTTAAGTGCTTGTTAGAAAATGTATCACATAAAAAGGCCAGTGATTATGGGAATCTATGGAAACATCTGTATAATGAATACAGACCTGTCTTTTGTTCCATGTAGTTACACAGTGGTCATTGGTCCTTGGCTGCCCCTCTTTAATTTATATATACACTTGCACACATTTCATATATTTGAATAGAAGCATGGCCTATGTTTTCTTGTTACTGTTATTAGTTTTACTTTGGGAACCGGACCCCTCTTCATTATGGCGCTGGGCAGGTGAGCTTAACCCAATATAGCTATAATGTGAACTAAACCTCCTTTTTATGTATGTGCTGACACATAGTGTTATATAATGTATGTTTGGAGCACCGGACCTCTCTTTTGTTAGTTGTAGTTACACAGTGGTCACTTTTGTTCCTTGGCTGCACCTCTCCATTTATATATACACTTGCTCACATTTCATATATTTGAATAGAAGCAAGGCCTAGTGTTTTCTTATTACTGTTACTAATCTTATGTATTAGATCATTTAAATTGTTTAGTTGTTTAATTGTAAGTAATCTTGGTGGTTCATTAATTAAGCTTTTTACCTAGATGTGTGGTCTATATGGACAAAAGTATTCGGACGCCTGACCATTACATCAACAAGGACTGTAATGACATTGGCCCAGATCATGACCTACTGCAATTATATGCTAGCCGCTGATGTAAAATCGCAGATTTGTATTTACTGCGCCACGTAACTCCTAACGTACGTACCATCGGTGTAATTACGATCGAAGGGGCGGGAGCATCCATATGACACCCGTAGTTACGCTTTGTAGGCAGAGGGAGGCATTTAAATTGTACAGTATGTACCGGATTAGTCCGTTACATACGTGAATCCATTACGTACGTCAGTAATTACGCTTTGAAAGTTAAGACAGGGTTTGGGAAGCGTAAAACGACCAAAGAACATACGAGCATAGGTCTGGATCTACCACATTGTATTCAGATACATATACTTTAATATGGAGTTGGTCCACCTTTTGCAGCTATAACAGCTTCCACTCTTCTTGGAAGGCTTTTCACAAGATTTTGGAGTGTTTCTGTGGAAATTTGTGCCACTTCATTCTGTAGAGCATTTATGAGGTCAGGCAATGATGCTGGATGAGAAGGTGTGACAAGATGCACGTGTGCCTGAACATATTACTTTCTCAAGCCCTGATCTCCAATCATGGACCTATTATGAGGAACCGCCATTCTGACACTTGTATCTGTAACCTCTGGAATATGTAGACTGTGTGTATTATACTTTTGCATAGATCATAATGTGTTTCTGTAGCTATAGAAGTGTGTTAGGAATCATGGGATAGATCCAGACCTAAGTTGTATTTATGCTCGTTGGCGTACCGTATTTACGCTATCATAAGTACTATGCACTAGGCACTCCCCTTGCTCATAATTTATTTAGTCATTTTACGCTTGCCAAACCTACCTTAACTCTTCAGAGCGTAAGTACTGACGTACGTAAGGCATTGTTGTGTGCAACAGGCTAACCCAGCCCATACTGTACGATTTAAATACCTCCCTCCGTCTACAGCATAATTCCGGGTGTCATATGGAAGAATATTTATGCTGAAGGTACGTACGATCAGAGGATCGTAGCGTAACATATGCCGCGCGCATGCGCCATACATACAAATTGCCGATTTTACGCCATCATCTAGCGTATGGGTGGCCAAACCCGGGCCTCAAGCACCACCAACAGTGCATGTTTTCCAGGTTTCCTTGTTGCGGCACAGGTGTGTTCATTACTGACTGAAACATTCTCAAAGATCTACAGGTGGTAGTGATTATCTCAGCTCTGACTATCTTAGGAGACATGGAAAACATGCTCTGCTGGTGGTGCATGAGGCCCAGGTTTAGCCATCCCTGAGCTAGCATAAATACGCTAGCATACATAGCTCAGGATCTGCCCTAAGTGTGTAATATATGATGTTTATAGGATTTGGTAATTAAGCAGTCATAACATGTGTACTGTCTACTCTGCATTTTAATACAGCTAGGTCTTGTCTTATGTGTCTCTTAGAATGTAAAGTGTTTATTCTTACTGTATTGTCTGTAACCTGATTCCAGATGGGTGAGGGGTAAGGTAATAGGGTCTAGATTGCAGAAAGTCCTTATATGGAGAACACATCCCTACAGAGCTCTATATTCTCTTAGACATTGATAGACAGCTGTCACCTAGATATTGATGATCCAATCCAACAGTCTATCTTCAGTGCATGGAGGGGCTGTCTTCAGTGCATGGAGTTGTGTCCTGGGTAAAAACCCAGAGAGGGGTTTTTAGTAGGGGATTCTGATCCAGGCTGACACTGAGGTGAGACCTCTGCCATTACTCGGAAGTGTGGGTGATTCTGGACTGACTGGTGTTGAGGTAGGGACCTCTGCCAGTGCTGAGAGACCTTAGGAGTACCCAAAGGACCTTCCACAGTTTTCCCTCCATTGGGAGAGGCTGACTGCCTCTGTAGTATTTGTGGAGCCTGCCAAAAGCAGGGAGCCTGAGACTTAGCGCCCCATCTCCTTGGTAGAGAGCATTGACCAAGTGGCTGGTATCCCCCCAAGACATTTTTACAGGTAACAGGCTGCATATTCATTGTGACTATACAAATATTTGGACCTTAGGATGACATTCTCTGACCAGGCATTGCAGTGTCATCAGAGGGGAAGTATTTATGGTCTTGATGACAGCAGCTCGGACTCAAAGTCAGATGATAAAAGCTACTTTGGCTAGAGGGAATGGGACAGATAATGTTGTGACTGGTTTTTATTACTGTGTATATATAGGATATATTGTTATGTTCATGTCTTATAATAAATTACTGTTATATTTTTATAATTACGTTTGCCTGAGTGATTAAAAGATCCCTAGGAGATAGCAGGTAGGTTCTCTGGCTAATAATTGGGCCAGGTGAACGTGGTATTTTTACAGAAGGTCTTGCTCGCAATCTCCTTTCGAGTTCATCCCAAAGGTGCTCAATGGGGTTGAGGTCAGAGCTCTGTGTGGACCAGTCAAGTTCTTCTACACTGAACTCATCAAAATATGTCTTTATAGTCCTTGTTTTGTGCACTGGGGCACAGTAATGTTGAAATATATGTGGGCATGTCTGGGATCAGAATAATATAGTCTGTTACTGGTTAATGGCAGTGTTGCTGGGGATTTTATTCCTGCCTTTCTTGCATCTGTTTACATACATTAACCTATAAATTGATCTGAGCAACTTCCATTTTGTGTATTCTGGAATGAAAAGGACCTTCCCCAAACTCTCCAAGAAAATTGGAAGTATAGCATTGTCCAAAATTACTTGGTATGCTGAAGCATTAAGATTGCCCTTCACTGAAGATAAGAGGCTAGCCCAAACCCTGAAAAACAGCCCCATGCCACTATGCCTCCTCTACCAAACTTCACAGTTGGCATAAACAGGTAACATTCTCTTGCCCATCTGCCAAATAGAGAAGCATGATTCATCCCTCCACAGAACGCGTTTCCACTGCTCCAAAGAACATTGGCAACTTTTATGCACCATGAGGCTGATCCAGATCTACGCCGCCCACCGTATTTACGGCGGACGGCAGCGTAAGAACGTCTGAAAAGCCATTCTGCGCATGCGCCGGCCAGATGTAGGCTGGCGTAATTACGGAAAAACGCCCGATCTGAGTTAGGGTAGCCTTCAGCCGGCTTAAGCAAGGGTAAATACGCTGGGACAGGGGTGGAGTGTTGGGGGAAGTACATGCCGATACACTGTGCTTTACTAAGCACAGCGCATCGGCGTAGGTCTGGATCAGGCCCCGTGTACCTTAGCAGTCATTGACCCCCCCTTTGTGATTTTACGTGGTCTGTTTTGTTGCTGTTCTTCCTAAATGCTTCCAGTTTTTAATAATATCAATTACAGTTGACAATGGAATATCCAGCAGCAATGAAATTCAAATTCAATACTTAATAGGTGTGGCCAAATACTTTTGTCCATATGGTATATGTTTCATATATAAAAGAGCTATCACATTTAGTTTACAAGTTAAGTTGGATCCAAAAATGCTAATTTTCTAAATATATACTAAATATATTAAGTAGTGTTCTCTAGGGATGAAGATACAGAACCTTGTTATCAATTTCCAAAATTTCTGTACAAGACAGCAACCCACTCATTCTTGGATAGTGTGGGTGGGGACCTTTTTTTATTGCAGAAGCTAAATAATGGTGCTGCTGGTGTTCAATTTTAATTTTAATTTTGGTTGTAAATCTTTGTCATGTTTTGGTTTTTGTTCTGTCAAAAAAACTCAAATATTTTAGTTTTAATTTTGGTATTGGTTCGTAAATAAAAATATATATATATATAATGATAAACAGAACTAAAAGAGCAGCTGGCATTTTTTCCAAGATAAATAAAAACAAAGACTCGAATGAAGAAAAATGGTGCTTTGACACATTTTGAAATCCAAGTTTTGCAGGAGGAACTGAGTCCCAGGTCGGTTCACCTCAGAACCCCTAAATTCAGATCTATCAGATTTCAAACAATTTAAACCGCTCATCTCTAGTAAGGAGACATGTTGGGTAAGAGGCTGCAGCAAATATATAGTATTATCTGTTCTATCATGTATTACTTTGTGATTTTACTAAATAGAATTCAGTACATATATTCAATGTAAAGCAGGGATGCCAAAAAAAAGAAGCAACCTATCTATACACACAAATAAAAGCACCATAAGTAGAATTCCTAATGCATTTAATTGGGGTGTGGGTCGCTACTAATAACGGCCCTTCTGAAATTTCTGCGAAACATATTGCTTTTGCCTTGAAGAGGCAAAGCAATTGATGGGCGGAACATCGAAGACAGTGCTTCGACTGGTAAGTATAAATTTAACCCCAACCCTTAGACTAATCCTTACCCTAAGTCTCCTCATCCATTACCCTAACGCTCCCTTCACTGCAGCCTGACCCTAAGACTCCCTACCCTGTAGCCTAACCCTATGACTCACCTTCCTGTAACCTAACCCTAAGACTCTCCTCCCCGCAGCCTGACCCTAAGACTCCCATTCCTGTAGTCTAACCCTAAGACTCCACTACCCTCAGGCTGACCCTGACCCCCTCTTCCATGACTCTACCCCTTACCCTCCCCTTTGATGACCCTAATCCTAACCCTCCCTGCCTAACCCTAAAGAAGACTTACCACTCCTTTCTGGTTTAAGGTGGGGGTCTGTAGCGGTGGTGGCTTCTGATGGGAAGGGTTCGGCGGCTTCCGAAAAAATGATATAAAATCTTGTAAAAATTGGTTCTCATTTTTATGTTACCTACATACCTACTATGTTACCTACTATGAAGTATTTCCAAAGGGATTTATTTCACTTGTCTGTGTGTTGTGCAGCCCAGTTAATATTAGTATCATTGGCCCTGATTCAGAGATTGAAAATAAGAACTTAAAGTTACACCTGGGCTAAACCATGTTGATTTCAGGGGAGTCAAATTTCATTTGTTGCAACAGTATTATAGTTAAAAGGTGATGTTTCCCAGCTCAAGTCTAATTAGCAGTTTAAAAGTGAAGCTGATCAGGTATCTGTGTGCAATAAGTAAAAGCAAAGCATTCTTCCTGCATGCATAGATTCAAATTAACTTGACTCCCCCTGAAATCAACATGGTTTTGCCCAGGTGTAAGTTCTTATTTTCAGCCTCGGAATCAGGCCCATTGTTGCTTTCCATTATTTTTCTGTTTGAGCAAATCTATTTTACTATAATATCCTAAAACATTTTTGAAAACATCTACATTTCTAAAAAGCAATTACTCAAATGTAGTTAATTTATGTGCATATTTTTCTCAGTTAAAACAAAGCACAAATAGAAAATTGGATGTGTAAAAGCATAATCACCCATGGTTCAATTGTTTTACTTTGTTTTGAAATTGTACATTATTTACGGTATGTAAACATATGCTTTCCAAATTTAAGATGACATTTTATGAACAAGTTAAATATATGTACAGAGACACAAAAATAAATAACAAATTATAGATGCTTCCAGATAAGTTTGTAGAGTTGGAGTTTTGGGATAGAATAGCTGCTTTTTATGTAAACGATAAAAAAAATCTGTTTTTGGATCACTAGTCTAAACCTGTTGTCACTCATTGTAAATCTCTTTCCATCTTGCATTTCATTAAACAGAATATCCACATCAATTTGAGTAAAATTGATTTTAAACTGTCCTTGAGGATGTTTTCACCAACAATGATTTATCTGAATAAACAGAATAAACAATGAGACTTAAGTGTGCTGTGAAGAAATCATTTTATTCCTGTGGTTTCACCATCAGACTGGTTACTCATATATTACTGTACATTAAATTGTGCCCTTAAATCCTATAGGGAATGTTATTTATTGTATGCTTTTATGTTCGATGGCTTATGTCGGGTTTTATTATGTTTGCCATTACTTGTTATTATGGTATGTTTTGCTGTTTTTTGAGATGAGTAAGATGGAGAGACCTACATATATCATCACATATAGTGTAATGAAAAGGTAACATAACTGCCAGCATGTGAGTCTGACAGTGCACCAGTCTCTCCACTGTTAGGTGCACATAGCCAGGGTCATGGCTTGAAATCCCTAGACTTCAAAGCAAATTTAAGAAGGACCTACCAATGGCCTTCTGCTCTTTCACTGTCTTTGCTGAAGAGGCATATGTTCTATTCTATGCTTTACATTAATGAAACCCATTTTCAACTAATATTAAAATATAGTAAAATAGTACTCTACAGTACCCAACCTGTTCCCTGAGGATTTTGTGCACATACTGCCAATATCTCTGGATTCCTCTGGATGTCTATAAAGTACATGGACTCTATGTGCATGGGCATATCCGACCTTTGGCGCTGGCTCCCAGGTTCAGGGGGTAGATCACATAGCAATGTCACTGTGACTGCAGGCTTCAGCAGACGTATCAACATCAGAGATAATAAGCTAAAGCCAGGACCATGTGACCAGCTCTCCTCCTCAGGAGGAGGGGTCAGCGTTTTCTGTCTGCAGTGCTGCTGCTTTTGTGAGAGACTCAGGTCAGGTACAAGTGCCTGGTATAGTGTGTGTGTCTTTGTTTATAATAGGATACAGTGTGTGTCTGTACTATAGAGTGCAAAGTGTGTGTGTCTGTGTGTATTATAGGGTGCAATGTGTGTGTCTTTGTGTATTATAACGTGCAGTACGTGCCTGTGTGCATTATAGGGTGCATTGTGTGTGTTTGTGTGTATTATAGGGTGCTGTGTTTATCTTTGGGTCTGTGTGTATTAAATGGTGCAGTGTGTGTGTGTGTGTGTCTGTGTGCATTAAAGTATGCAGTGTGTGTCTGTGTGCATTAAAGTATGCAATGTGTGTCTGTGTGTATTAAAGGGTGCAATGTGTGTGTTTGTGTGTGGTATAAGGTGCAGTGTGTGTGTCTGTGTACATTATAGGGTGCAATGTGTGTGTGTCTGTGTGTAATATAGGGTGCTGTGTGTGTGCCTGTGTGCATTAAACGGTGCACTGTGTGTGTCTGTGTGTGTTTATAGGGTGCAGTGTGTGTCTGTGTACATTAAAGTGTGCAGTGTGTGTCTATGTGTATTACAGGGTTTTCGACATTTCATTGCTTCCCTCTGGGTTTCCCTCAGCACTGAGTCAAATCATTATATTTAGGGAGAAGCTTCAATCAATGCCTCTCCCTCCACAACCTGTAATGACACAATGTGGTAACTCACTCTTAGCTGCAATATATTATACATAAAACTATGAGACCATCATAATGCACTAGATGAACATGAATCTATTACTATTGTAAATGAAAAGAGTGCCAGGAATTGAGTTACATAAAGGCTGTCTTTTCCAAAATAGAATGTACAATCAAGGAGCTGGAAGAAGCAACTCTCCCAATGACAGAAGCGTCATACAGAAATAAAGGAGCAAAGTGGCTCCTGGACCAGTTGGGGACTCCATAGTCGAGAATATGGAGGCTGTGCTGCAATGTAACCTGATTTCAAGAAGACTGAAAAAATGAAGCTTGTTCTCTGTGGAGAGAAAGTGCAAGAAACTGTCTAGGAATTCCAATAAAGATAGCAGCCATGAAATTCACACCCCTAACCTCATGTCCAAGTAGTGCAGTTTTTGTGCATTCAAGTGTATTTTAATGGAAGGCAGAAAAGGTTTTTGCTCCTGAAAACCCATCAAAGTACTTCATTATTCATTGTCATGTTAGGAGTAGGAATGCTCTAACTTAGGTGTTTCAAATAAGTAGTTTTCATATACGGAACAGTGATTCACAGAGACTCGTATATTGTATTTCATTTTTAAGTCTCATGATAGGAATTTCAAATGAGTAGTTTTCACATGTAATTCATATATAATAAAGGCACAGTGTTTCAAACATAACTATATGTTGTGTGGCTTTGTTTTATTTTGATACAATGTATACATTCCTAAACTGAAATTTTTTAAACCTAGATTTTTATATAAATGCATTCACTGTAAAAATATATTATAGTGCAAAATATGTCATATATTAGTAAATTATAGAGCAAAGTTAGTGCAAAAACAAAAGTAGTTTACCTAAAATTATCTTCTTTTACACAACTTAAGGATAAAAACTTTTTAATGCTCTTAACCGTATAGAATTTCATAGACTTGTGCCTACATACAGATAGAATTTTATAATCTACAGTAAAGACAGCAAGTAATATGAAGATGTAAGGTATAAAAGCTGAAATCTAGTGAATGGAGGGGAAAAAAACCCAATGCATTGTAAAATAAGCAATAGGCTTAACTATTACAGTGTAAAAAGTATTATATTGTAACCTATAGCAACCATGGGCCGTATTCAGAGTACTGGACGTATAACATATATGTCCGGTGTTTTGCGATTTTTACTACTGCGCATGCGTAGTCATTTTTTAACATAATCTACGTATCTTTTACTTACGCAGATTTCAGACCGCACTTACGCAATCTATGTAAGAAAAAGATGCGCAGATTACGTTAAAAAGTACTCTGAATATGGGCCCACATCTTTGATCATTGTTATGTCAGACAAATAAACTAATTGAACCTTATTCACTACCTAGAATACATCCTGAACATAGTTTCTCAAGCCTTAATAGAAAAAAAATATTTCAAATGCATAGAATTCACCACTTTAGAGAGTATTTGGTATAATGCAAAATTTGTCATTTATTTGGTGTGTTAATAATTTTACATTTTTTGATTATAGAGACTTCAGAAACACACAATGACAGTGGCCCACTTCTGGAGGTAGAGCCAATGCTGCAGGACAGCAGCTGGCAACCATCTGCCCCTACGACACAGGAAGAATTGCCAACGTTAATGGCCCAGACAGGAAGTTTCCAGGTAAGTGTAGACTATAAAAATGTACTCCAGTAAACAATATGGCCAACTGGGCATCACAGTGACAACTTTAGCCAATTAGTGGAGATCACAGGAAGGCACAAGCAAAAGCAGGTAAAAGATTAAGAAAACATTTATTTTTCTCAACATTAATTGTATTTTCTATTTTTAGTTTTTTTTGTTTTAAAATATAATTTTTTGTTACATTCTAATGTGATTTAATATGTGTGATAACCGGGTGGTAAGGGTTACAGGTTCTATAATAATAGTGCATGGATGTGGTTTGCAGAGAGGTGTAAGCAAAGTAAGAAAACTCAGAAACACTTTGTACCAGCATTTCGTAAAATAGATTTAGTTTTAATAAATATTTTCTCTTTACTAATTAAATTCAGTTTAGGATGAGCAGAAAACTTTGCCGTATCACAAAGTGAAACAAATAACACGGATAATATCAGAAACAGCGATTTTCTTGAATATAACACATGCAATATTGTCACAACAAAGCATGTAAAACAGATGAAAACTAATTTTCCCTTTTAAGCCATAAAGAGTACAAATAGATTAACAAGGTCTATGTTTTAAAGAAAAGCATTCACATTGATGTTTACTAGCATAACATTTAATTACCAAAATCTGGAATTGATTAGGTTTGCAATTAATAGAACATTCTTTATAAAACAGGGTCTTTCTAATATGCAGTTCATACTATTGCTATTGACTTTCTCACACTGTCACATTGGAGATAGTAAAAGTTATACCAAAGTCTTTTTCCTGAGAAAATAGCACTTCAGACAGTTTCCCAGTCTTTAATCAAATCACTCTTAACCCTTTTGTTCCTCTCCTCGGTTGCCCTGTTATCCCAAATGAGTCACACAGCACTTTTATTCACTTTCTCCCCTGTTAGCACCAGCTCTGATATCTCCTTGCTCAGCTATCCCTTTTTCACCTCAGATCTCTCTCCTGTCGGCACCTCTGATATCTCCCGCCTCAGCTGTCCAGTTTTCACCTCAGCATTTCTCTCCTGTCGGCACCTCTGATGTCTCCTTCTGATTAACACACTCTTCAGCTTACTCTCGTCACCTCCGGCTCTCTCTCTCTTAAATCAGCTGTCTCCCTTCAATTCCCACAGTTGCCAACTGCACCGATATCTCTGTTGCCTCCTTCTCTTATCACACATCCTCAGGCTCTCCACTGATAAATCCACTGCACTACCCGGCTCACAACACCTTCTCTTGCTCACTGCCATCTGTCACACTCTCCTATGACCCTCCGGTTCTCTTGTTAACAGCCCTGCTCCTCCTTCTTCCAAATTAATACCACTCACTTCTTTCTCCGCTCCCTCATACCAACTCAGCCTTACTTCACTGTTCTCCTCACACACCAACCGCCTCTCCAGCAATGTCTCTCTCTTCACACACATCAACTGCCCACCAACTCTCCCTCAGAAAACCTTGCGCACCACTGTTCCCCGAAGCTTCTAGGAGTCCCTTGCGCTATATCGCGCACCTCTGTTTTCTGGTCCGTTGCTAAGCAACAGACCTCACGCACCAGCTGACTGCCTCTCGGCTCTCTCTCTCCCCTCGTGCTGCCTGTGCCACACATGTATTTTTGTTATATAGTTAATAAAACTTTTTGGACATATTGTTGGATTTGTACTATAATTGGTTATAATTTTTATTTAAAGTAAAAGGAACCAAGCAAGCTGATTATTTTCATGGTAAATGCTATTTTCAATTACAACTCCTTAAGCTTAATACATAATTGTAACTTTACAAAGGAATACGCTAACATGTAATGCAAAAGTAACCTTATTATGTAACCATGAACTGTAAATACAAATAATACATTATCAGGCAACATGGTATTGGTTTTGATGGTTAAAATTTCAATATAAACCAATTTGTTTGGTAAATTCAGCAATTATAATTTATAGTGTTAAAATGGAAATTTGAATGAAACCATTGTTTACTTATCATTTATCAGCTAACAGCTTCCTACAGAGATCAGACAATGCAGATGACGGCACCTATTCAGTGTCTTACAGAATAAATGTATGGCTAATCCTGTGAATTGAATGAGTGATATCAGCTCCATTGTCTGATCTCTGCAGGAATCTAGCACCTGCTAAACGGTAAATAAACAAAGTTTTATTTCCCATTACCTATGAAGTTTCATTGTAACCATCATTGAAGTGAAAAGTTACCAGAAAAAATATATTAAACATAAATAGTCCATCACACTGGTTCTAGCCCGTGAAAAGGAGCTGCAGGACTCCTCTTCTCTTCCTCTACCTCTGCATCATAACTGACATCAGCATCAGCCCCTATTTCAAAACATACCCCATTTCTCACCGCAATATTGTGAAATATACAGCATAGTATATCACACACTATAATAGGAGCATATATGAGGGCTCTACCCTACTGATTAAGGTAGTTGTTCCCAATGGAACTTGAGGGTTCCTTAAAGAGTAGGAGTTAAAGGAGACAACAAAACACAATTCTTATTCAATATTTAAATAAAAATTGAGCAAAATACCTTAATGCTACTTAGCTTTAGTAA
>WWET01002945.1:72603-86839 GCA_011038615.1 Limnodynastes dumerilii | reverse complement strand
ATTATGGGATACTGGGGGACTTGAGACACATTATGGGGATGCTGGAGGGGGCTAGATCACATGATGGGGGATTCTGGGGGGCTGGAGAAATGATGTGGGATACTGAGGGACTGGAGACACATTATGTGGCATACTAGGGTACTGGAGACATATTATGGGGATGCTGGGGGGCTGGAGACACATGATGTGGGATACTGGGGGACTGGAGACACATTATGGGGATGCTGGGGCACTGGAATACATGATGGGGACACTGGGGGGCTTGAGACACAATAGGGGATACTGGGAGCAGTAGTCGCATGATGGTGGATGCTGGGGGGTTGAAATTACATGATGGGGAATACTTGGGGGTTGGAACACATGATGTAGGATACTAGGGGGCTGGAGACACATGATGGGGGAAACTGGGGGGTCTGGAGAAAGGATATTGGGATGCTGGAGGTCTGGAATGCATTATAGGGATGCTGGGGGGCTGGAGACATTATGGGGATGCTGGGGCACTCGTACACATGATGGAGGATACTGTGGGGCTGTACACACATGATGGGGGATACTGGGGAGCTGGAGACACATGATGGGAGATAATGGGAGCTTGAGTCGCATGATGGGGGATACTGGGGGGCTGGAGAGACATGATGGGCAATACTGGGGGGTTGGAGAGTCATGATGGGGAATATTATTTCCCGTTATTTTGACAGGAATTTGACTAGTACAATCATAATTACTTGACATCCATAACCAACATCATGGATTAGTCATGCAAAACACAAGATTCGTATGGTTGGTGGATATAGGTATGGTTACCGTACAGTAAGGGCTTGGCTACATATAATCCAGTAATTCACACGCAGAGGGTAGTGCACTGTTCTCCTATGTGCAGAATTTGGGATAGCAAATTCCTTCTGTTAGCTTCCGTTGTGAATTCAGTCTCTTATAACTAAATTTCTCCTTCCGATACTTTTTTTTGATAATCTTTTACATGTCTTTTGCTAGAAATGGAATTTAAGCTTTCCAAAAAAAGTTTACATAGGTAATAGTTCTTTTCATTACAAACACAAAATGACAGGCACAAAACTTCAATCTCTCTAATGGTTACACTTTAGAACTCTAGCTCAGATTACCTTGATCAGGTCGATCCAGCTGTACTTCTTCCTGTTTCCTCTTGCCATCTTCCTTCTGTGGAACATCAATAGGCTTTTTAATCTGAGGTTGCTCTTGGTCTTCCTTCTTTGGAGGTAATTTGGGTTTGTCCCGGTTATCTTCTGGTTCTTCCATATTAGGTTTCTGAACTGGGAACAAAGAAAAGATCATCAAATAAACATAAGGCAACTGTCTTCATATAATATAGTGGCATGTACTACTAAACAATACATTTCTTCAACAATACTAAGGGAAAAGTGCACCTTCCAAATAACTTTTAAATAGACAAGTGTTGTAAAAAAAAATAGATAAGTAGGAAAATATTTAGCTTTAAGTTTTAACAGATTAAAACAAATAGATCATAATAACAATGGGGCAGATCCTGCTCTACGTTTTTCTGCGAATTTACGTGTGGTATACACGTAAATTCGCAGTTTTGATCGAACTGCGCATGCGCACCACAGAAAATACGCACATTCGCGTAGCGTATTTTCTAACGTAAGGATAATTCACGTATTGCGAACGTAAGTAATTACGTGTGGGCGTGCCAAAATTACGTTAGCGAAGAATACGTGCGAATTACGTGAAGTAGGCGGGGGGGTATTTAAAGTGTACAGTATGGGCGTGCTAAGCTGCGTACGTTCGCGTAGTCTGTACGCCCGTTAGCGGACGTATTGTGTTACGTATGGAAAAGTTAAGGTAGGGTTTGGGTAGCGTATTTTCACAAAATACGTCCGTGCAGGGGGTGTGTTAAGGGTAGCGTAGCGAATTTACGTACGCGAACAAACGTACTGCAAACGTTGTTCAGGATCTACCCCAATGTCTGTCACAGATATCTGTTAATTTTGTTTTTCACTCTTATGAAAAATAGTAAACATAGTCATATGTTACATGACTGGTATGTTAGTATGGGCTTTTGAACATCACAAAATGGTGTTTGCCAGGGCCAGATTAAGGTTTGTGGGGGCCCCTGGGCAACTAACTTGAGCATATGTAATTTTTGTAATAATGTCAAATATATGTAATGTAGGAAAAAGATAAATATACATAATAACATACCACCAGCAACATTGTACACAAATGTTAAAAGCTGTAACATTCTAAAATGAATCTAAGATAGCAAGGTCTCAATTAATGAGACCCATGCTGGAGTCCAGGAGAATATTATATTATAAGAATATATATTATATTATATGAAAAGCTTAAAAAAAAAAAAAAAAAGGATTACTGTGATACCCTAAAATCTAAATTGTATTCATACATAAAAAAATTATTTCAAACAACCAGTTTATAAAAGGTATAAACAACAGACTAATTAAAAAGGAACCTTTACTAAGCATTTTTTGCAATTGAAGCCTGTACTCCATTTTATTGTGCTTTCACTTTCCTATTACAATGGATACTTGTCAAGGGCTCTTTTATTGAATTTGTGATTTATTTTGATTGTTTTATAAATGTATTGATGTATTGATGACATTAACACATCAGTATTGCCGGATGCATGATTTACTGTTACACTAGGAGTTATTAAGTTATGCCCCTGAGCGTTTAAGGAGGTTTTTATTTGCCTTTTCCAGAGCCTGTGTGTCTAGAAGATCAAGGATTGGTTTTCAGATTTTAGCACACTGATTTGTTCACATGTTGGCCATAAAGTTTGTATGAAAATCAGCTGTGTGGACAATTAATTTAATCTTTTCCAAGGGAACTGTGAATGCTGCACTCTGCTTCTTTACCATGTGGGCCAATGTCTAGCAGCCATGTTAACTGTCTAGACTCTTTTTGCTATCTTTGTTGTATTGTAATTTATTCAACAGCAGAAATGCCATTTGTCTTTCTATGCATCCAAAATTAAAGACTGGGCTCCTCATGTTCATGGTCTTACTTGTGTCAGACACCTCATGGGTTGGTCAAAAGACCCTTAGAACATTCATTTAGCTGTTCCAATGATTTGGATGGAACCGAAAAACCATTCTACAAACTCAACTTTTGTCTGACGAACATTTTAGGCATCAGTTCTTAGTCAAAGCATACATATCAGGATTTATCTTTTGCCATGAGACTGGTATCTCACAGTGAGAAAATGCCTGTACTGAATCTTCCCAAAAAGTTCAAACATTGAAAAAATTATGAGAAATGTAGCCCACAGAGCATGGTGATGATCAGGTAAGTCTTGAACTAACATTTGAACTGTGTTCCCTGAACCAGATTTAGTTACCCAAGGAGCAAAAAAAGGGCTGGCAAAAAATTTATGATGGTCGTATCTCCGCCATATAGGCCTAGATAGCCATGTAAATTTGTAGTTGGGGCAGGGAAAGCCCTGTTACGACTATGTCTGCGGCCTACCTAGTCGTAGAACTTAAGGTAGCGGGGAGTGAGAGCATGGCAGGGGGTGTGCACTCCCCGCTACGCGTTTGTACTTACAGACCCTACCACGCACGTAATGCCCCAATGACACTAAAGCATGTGTTTTCAAACAAAGGCATAGTGGCTTTAAGGATTTCTTTGTCCTTGAAGATGAACTTGTCTTTTGCTATAATGTTAAGTCTGTTATGAAAGCACTTGGGCCCGGATTCACAACATCGTACGTGTTCCACATACAGTCTTAATTTCCCGATAGTAGCTACTACCCATATGTAGTAACTATTTCTGTAATCTACGTATCTTTACGTCTTTAAAGACTACATATACGCAATATACGTAACGAAACGTAGATTATGTAAAATAGTTACTACGCATGCATAGTAGCTACTATCGGGAAATTAAGACCATATGTGGAACACGTATGGTGTTGTGAATACGGGCCTTGGTCATAAGAACAAAACAGAGCATTGTAAGCCTTAACAAGACTCTTTCTCAAAGAGAAAGAGGCTTTCTAAGGCTTGAAACGCGTCAGGGTGAGCATCCACAGCAGACACTCAAATCACACTGAGACCGGACTTCAGACCAGGATTAACCCAGTGTTTTGCCCTGAGGAAGCGGAGGCCCAGGTCGACTTCCGAAAGGAAACTGAGCTATATCTGATCCATCTTTATCTGGTACACAGGGATAAGGGTTGTTTTGGACTGTTTGGATATGTTTAAAAAATTTTAACAGATTGGTTTTATTAATCAATTTATTTGAGGCATACTTCACCGATTTGTTTTTTTTTCTCTTTTTATGTGTTCCTATTTATAAGAGAATTTGGAAAAATGTTTTAAAAATAATTCTATCTATTTTAACTTTCAGAGTGCTGGATGGTTTTGATTTTATATTTCTGTTTTATATGTTTTTGTGGGTAGGTAGATTCCCACTTTCCTAATCATCTGAAGATCTGTTAGCGCAGAATAAACCTAAAACGCATGGTTATATTGGTTGTTAATTAATGCACCTGTTCGTTGTCTGCTGGATCTGCAAATACTTGCTTTACATTTGTCAGGTGTTCATACTTTCCAATGGAAGCTCAGTGCTTCCTATTTAAACCTGCAGTACAGGTTCACCTGTGCCAGTCCAATAAGTGCCGCTGTATTAATTGACTGGTCCCTGTATCACCCAGCGATCAGTTATCATTTTTTACTGAACTGATCCCAACAAATACCATACTATGGTAAAAAGAGTGCATAGACTTTATTGTTTTATTTTTGAATATGGTATTTTTTTAAATGTGTTAGCTCCAGTAATTAATCAATTTAATAACCAATCACTTGCCTGTTAGATTTCTTTAGTCATTGCACTCTGCTTTATTATAGTATTCCATATACTTAATGGTGATGAAGTGACTTTGCTTTTTCTTTCATTTGTGTTGTAGTTTATATAGAGATCTATGCTGTATGACTTCTTCCAATGTAATCTTGTATCACAAAAAGCCCATAAAACTCTACTTTAACCCAAAACTGGGTTTACTGTATTAATATGCACCTATATCAATACTTCCATGTCTGAGTTCTATTTACATTAAAAGCCCATGCACCAATAAAAAATAACTACAAAATCTATAATCTGTAACAAACAGGAATAATGTTTGTATAACAAGTCTGACAGAGTAGAATGCAAAGATGTAACTAATACGTGAAGCAAAACAACAGTAAAATAGTTAGGATTATCTTAACAAATTTTTCCCTATAATAGTCTTCTCTAAGCTCACCATTAAGCATATTAGCAAGATGTCCCATAGCAGCATGTGTGCTAGATAACATTGAAGCCATAAGTGATTATGCATTTGGGCCAGAAACAAACTGGTGTCTCCACGAAAGAAAGTGCATTAAAATATATTCCACCCCCTTATGCATCAAGTCACAATATCATTTAGATATGATTCCATCCCCTAACCCACCAAAAATGTTTGAAAGTAGACAATAGACAGTCATGTTTATAATGATTATTTAAAATTATAAAGCGCTGCATAATACACTGGCTTAAATAAGTACAAAAATATGAATTATATGAAAGATCCCCATTATCCTTCACTTATACAACATTATCTGATTTTAATGCTAAATTTGTAACAAAGGGAGGATGCACTACTTCAAATAAAGATTTATATACACACACACACACACTCTTCTGGTAATCAGGACACAATCTATTTTCCCCTATGTCACTTTAGCAAGATACTATTTGAAGATATCCAGTTCCCTCACTCTTATCATCAAAATATCAGGAAGCAGCTGAAAAAGCTCAGAGCAGGAACACTAATCCTATATTTGAAGACTCTTCAATGCCCCAAACATCACTTCCCTATCCTTCTCTATAAGCTTGAATAGTGGTTATTATTATAAACAGGACAAAGATCACCATACAGGAAAACACATTATCGATTGAGCAAAAATTAGCAAAGTTAAAGAGGGACTACTGCACAACACAATAATAAAAAAAAATTTTGTAACTGTAAATTGTCTGATATTTTCTGAATTAACGGTCATTACTGTTAAAGAAGAAGCCTCAAGTGCCGGTTTTATGTGCACAAAAATATATATATCTATATCACAAAATCACCAGGGAGGTGGCAAAAACAAAAGTCCATTTGCACAACCACACCTGAACTATGTAATATGTGCATCAAAACACAAAAATTTTAACTAGAAACCACCTTACCAACAGCAATAACTGTTGTTAAATTATGACTGAGCTACGGGATAAGGCAAAAAAATTCTGAGTAATCCTTTAAATCTAAACAACATAATAAATTTCAAAGGTCTTACCGGTATAAGAATAATAAGGGACACACCAAGAGAAAGGAGATTGGGCAAGGGAAATCATAGATTTTGACCGGCTGCTCCTACCTTTAATGAAATTATTGATCCTTGTACCTCACTGGAAACCAAGACAGGATGACCTAGCCCAACAGAATTCTAGATGGGGTGCTGCCACTAGACTAGTACCCTAGTACAGTATATATAAATGGAAAAGGGGGATGGATGGAAAGAGAAAGAAAGGTTTTAGGGGCAATATGTGGCGCACAAGGTCCATTGTATCAATAGTTGGTGATCAGTATTGTAATATCACTGTTGCTGCCACAGCTGGTGCAGGTGTTGTTGGAACAGCAGGAAGATGCTCAGGCCAATTTCCCTGATATTACTTTAGCGGATGAGGGATCCGCTGCCACCATCTCAACGTTCTGCACCTTACCTCTGCATTCAGAAAGTTCTGGAAGTTCCTGTCACATCCAAGATTGCGGCCGCGTCCTTTCTAAGGACCCCTGCCGCCATCTTGAATGTGGCATGAACTTTCTGAATGAATTAACTTTCTGAATGCAGAGGTAAGATGCAGAATGTGGAGATGGCGGCAACAGGTCCCTCATCCGCTAAAGTAATATCAGGGAAATTAAGCGGATTAGAATCAATTTCATGTGTCAGACTAATAATTAGTTTGTTGTTCTTCAAGGTTTGCATAAATTCCAACTACACATCCCTGCTACCCTACCAAATTAGTAAGAGGTCAATGTATCGCAAAGCACAACATGGTGCATAAATTGAGCACAATGGTATTCATATTTACTTTCCCACCACCACAAGGTGAGCACACATGCCGTCTCCTGGGTTTGAACGTGAAAACGTTCCCAAAAAGTGAAATAGTTTCAGGTAAGGACAAATTTTAATAAGCCAAATAAGTTAAAAATTAATGAAAATCTATCGGTATCTTCATCTCAAGAAAGTATTTAACTGAATGAGTCCTAAGCTCAAGGCGAATACTGAGCTTAAGATTCAACAGGCCCGATCCAGAACTACAAATGAGCGCTGTTTGTATTTATGCAGAGCGTAAATACCATGCTCTCCACCGGACACTCCCCTTGGTCGGTCGTAATTTCACTGCCTTACACCTGTTAAACCCTATTTTAACTTTTACAAGTGTACCTACGGCAGGATGTAACTACGCGGTGTTTGTAACGACGAAACCCAGCCCATAATGTACGATTTAAATGCTTCCCCTGCCTACATACCGTAACTGGAGCGTATTTACGGGTATCGTAATATAGACATGCCCATTTTCCCGTAATTACGCAAATGTTATGGGCGATCTAATTTCAATTACGAAGTTAAGAAAACATCTGCTGGGTGCATGCGCAGTCTGTACTTTAAGCCAAAGTTACACTTACGGCAGGCGTAAATACGCCCGCGGACGTAGTTCTGAATCAGGCCCAATGTCACATTACTAGTTACATATTGTTAATTTTTAAGCCATTCAGTTTTTTTTTGTCAGTATCTGTAACATAGAGCAATATCCATAGGTCTGTCTACTGCCTCCATCTCTCCCAAACATTCTGGCAACTTATTATAACTTATGCTGCTGAATGGAGCAACACAACTCCCAGCCGCCTTATCACCTAGCAACACCCCTGCACTAACCCTTCCAATCACAGGACTGGAAGGGGTGGAGCTTACCACAGACACCTCGCTGTTTCTAAGACATAGTGGTCTGAGACAAAATGCCAATATAAATATACAGTGTGTTCATGTATACATACATACATACAGTGTACACACACACACACACACACACACACACACACACACACACACCTATGCCATATAGATTTCACTATGTGAAGCAGCTGGGGATGCTTGGATGGTGCTTTATATAGGCTGCAGCATTTAAAGCAGGCCACTTACCGGTACAAGTGATTTTGACCAAATCTCTAGCCTGAGGCACCTCTTTCATCCCGCCAATTTTTTGTTTGACCAATTTTTTGACCATTTAGAAGCAATTTGAGCACAAAATCGCTACTAAACACACCACTACTCTAGCGATTTTACTGAAATCAACTTTAGTAAATCTGGCCCTAAGTGTTTTCTGGGCCTCGGATGGTTACATCAATCAATATACTGATTGGCAGGATACAAAACAATAGGTCTTGAGACTCATTTTGTGATGATGATGATAATGATGATAATTTTTCAGAAACTTATCAGCGAGGTTGAAAAATACATGTTTATAATATTTTTTGTTACTCAGTTGACACTAGGCCAGATCACAATACCTCCACCCTTATCAGAGAATTTGACAACTTCTTCCCAAGACTGGATATCTTTAAGAGCTTAATCTCTCCATAAAGACATTGGGCTGGATCCAGATTTAATAAAGAAGCTGAGGTATCTTAGTTTTACGTGTTAAGGAATAATACATCTAAAGTCTAACACGTCTTGACATCTATGACAGCTCAGAAATCAATGGCCATCTTTAATATTTGTCTAATGCTTATGTATATGTATGGAACTTCTTGAAGGTTTTTTTTCCTGATGATTCAAGGTTAAGCCACTGACAGAATGTCATCTTATGAGTCATCACTTTATGTAGAAAATGAGACACTCTCCAGCTCTGCAGCCAACAATGACTCATTGGGCTGGATCCAGACCTAGTTAAGTGCTTGAACTTAGTTACACCTGGACTAAACCATGTTGATTTCAGGGGGAGTTAAGGCAATTGTATTCTTTGCATGCAGGGATATAGCTTTGAATTGCTTACTGCACACAGATACTGACCAGAGTTACTATTACACTGTTATTTAGACTTGGGATAGGAAACATCACCTCTCAACTGTAATACAAGTTTGCAACAGATGAAATATGACTCCCCCGCAATCAACATGGTTTAGCCGGGGAGTAACTAAGTTCAAGCACTTAACTAGGTCTGGATCCAGACCATTCTCACTGTGAGAGAAACTACCTCTCACAGCATGTCATGTGTCCTGCCGGCTGAGGAGTCCTCCTGCTTCGCTGATAGCAAGGATCTTTGAAGTAAGATTTGTTGGGGTTTTGTTTTTAAGCACCATTAACATTTTTAACTTGCTAATAATCTTAGAGTGCCACTCTTTGTGTGTGTGTATTCCATTCCCAGACACCCAATATAAATTATAACATATTATACTGTGCTATTATTAATACCCTAATATATTCAACATGTACTTTTTATAGTGTGCTATCTCGAGTCCCCTAATATAGCCTACATGTATTAGATGTGGCACAAATTGTAACCATATAATTTGGTAATTAAATAAAATAGTTAAGTGTTATATGATGACCAAATCTTGGCATTGAGGCAGTGGAGCAACCGATCATAGTTAATATATTAATAAATGGCGAGTTTGGAACAGCATAGACTCTACCATTTAATATAATTAAATTAAGTAAAAAGAGGGTTTGGGAAAAAGTGGGGGATGGGGATGCGGGTAGCGGCAAAGTCCATGTGGACATTGCACGGGTAGTTAAAGTAGCCCTATGGCACTTGTAAGTGCCATAAGGTACCTAAAAAGAGGGGACGGGGTGGGGGCAGGGCGGGTGAGTTAGGTGCGGGTCTGTCCAAGTACAAACAAGTAGCGCGACCACTGTTATATGCTAAATAAAAATAATACCTAGACAGGTAGACAAATTGAAAAGTTAGGACAGAAAGTATATTTCTTTTTCAAAACCCTTCATGATGAATATGTTACAGATCCATTACCTAATTCCATCAAATCAAGCAAAGCAGATTATCCTTCCTTCTTAGTTAAGAGTTAGGTTGAGAGCTAGTGTCATGGAGGGACACAGTCATGTTTACATAAAAAAAAAAAAACGGTAATTATCTAATGAGTAGAAAAACATTCACATTCCACCCTTTCCATATTGCTTGATGGTGAAAAATATAAACTGTTATGAAGTACTTCAATTGGATCAGGAGACAAAATCCTACCAGATAAATTAATGATTTTTAGGCTATCTTCTATATTTACCTGAGTGGTTGCGCAAGTGAACTAACTTTTATACTGTTTTAAAATTATATTTTGTTAATTGACTGTTTTATAGTTAAATGTATTGTCTTACAAATTGTGTTATGTTTATTCACTGTTGTGCCAATAAGAATGATAAAATCACCCAGCTGCTAAATAATTAATTAATTAGTGACATAGCATATCACTAACTGGATAGAGCATCCTTTAAATAGAGTTCTATTGACCAAATATGGACATTGATATTTTCTCTCTGACTAAACCGTCACATTTGACGGAGAAACGTGTTAGAGGTTGCATTTGAATATACTAATTGCTTTACTAGGTATATGGTATACCACTTTCAAGCTGCTATGGACTGACTGTTCACATTATTTTACATCTAAGAGCTTTTATCACAGCTCTGGAGGAGAGACTGATTGGGGATTGTACTGTAGAGACGGTAAAAATTATTTGTGATGCTAATAGAGCTGTCTTCCGTCCCTGTGTCTCTGAATTGCTGCTCTAGTAAAATCATACCTGATGGTAGTTGTGGCCCGGCGGTTATACCTCAGTGGGTAAGATTCTGTGGAGACTATAATAATTAACTATCTTGTTAACAGAGCCACATTCCATCTTTGTGCCTCTGAATTGCTGCTCTTTTGAAATCACACCTTATGATAGTTGGTCTGGCAGCTATACCTCTATGTCTTAGCTAACACTTACCTTGGTGAGGCTTGTGAAGATATACATTCTATTTATCTGGCTGGATTTACAGTGATATTGCTTATAAAGAAAACGTTCTTAAAATTACATCTTTGATACATATATGATAAAAAACCTTCTTCCAACTTAATACAAAAACTTAACAAACTTTTTGCACCGGTACTTTGGAATGCTAATTATATAACTGGAAGCATCATCATCTGGATCTTTTCACCCTCTGGAATACGTTTCTAATTGTATTCAAGTGACTGTGTATTATATTATCATTGAGCTATATTGTTACATATTATTTGCTGTGAGCCTATTAAGGATAACTGTTACATTTGTTGTGCACTATTAATTTCTACAGTTGCTAATTTATTATCTATAATTACTGTGAATGTGAAGGGTTAGATTGTTTTTAAAATCTGTTTACTTGTGTACCAATAAATATTTAATATAATAATATATATAATAATAATTATTATTATATGGCATTCCCTAATATAATGCCCATAAGCTTGCTGGGGGGCACTGCAGGATAATTTCAAACAGGAAAAAAGAAAAAGAAATAGAGGCACTCACAGTCTTGTAGCATAATTAATAAAAGCTGTCAAATTCTATTCCAACGCTTCAGGGGTAAACCACTCCTATCATCACGGACAAATATCCAAAGTAAAACATATATACCCATATACCAAACAATATGACTCACCCAGTCCAATGAATAGCGCCATTGCGGGCATGACCTCCGGTGTCACACTGTCCCATGAACGCCACACTTCCCCACTGGGCTTATGCCCGGAACTCACCCGGAGGATTGCCTACACAACCTAGGAAAACATCCTGTTGTGCACCACCACGAGCCTCCGAGGCAGAGACTGGAAGTCGGGTTGTTTTCATGGAACAGGGACACCAGGCAGGAACCATCACTCACACTGCAATGTTAAAACATGTGATATGAATAAAGTGCACACATATAGGCTGTTAAAAATAAAGAGAAACACAGAGGAAACTTGCAACAGTCACAGAAAAAGTACCAGTATTAAACTATTAATAAGTACTATCCCTAAACAGTTTTTACCTAAAGGAATTAATATAAGGTAAAGAGCTACCTCAATTCCCTATAATTAAATGTATAACCAATGCATTTGTAAATAATAAAAGACTTAGCATATGTTGTAAAAAAAACCAGTAGTGATGCAACCCCTTCAAACATCAACAGAAACATGGCAAGCCCATGTCATGTCAACACCCTCAGGCATATACAAATATGTTTATAGCATGAATATATTTATATAGTCCACAGTAAACTCAGAGCACACTAAATAACTTAAAGCTACAAAAAAAAAAAAGGAAAAAAAAAAGAAACGGTGGGAAATCCCCCAACTTCCTAAACACAAGCTATAATGATTAATTATGTTATAGTAATTATATTAATTAATTACATTATGCTCAAAAAGGATTCACAACTACCCAATAAAAAATTGCCAGATATCAAGTCCACAGTGCCAGGGCAGGAGTTCAGTATACAGATCACCAATAGAAGTCCAGAAGAAAAATGTGAAAAAAAAAAAAATGAAGACAATTACATTTTTTTTTCCCCCATTTATTTTAAGACAAAAAACAGTGTAAAGGCAGCAGCTCATTGAGACACAAAGGTTGTACTGTGTCCAATGTTAAGATCCATTTAGATTCTCTCCTGAGGAGCATCAGATCCCGGTCTCCCACGTGCCGGTGCCAGGACATGATCAATGATCTTGCATTTCAAATTGGCCAGGGAGTGATGTTGGTTTAAAAAGTGTTTCACCACTGGTTGGTCCGATGCACCTGATTGCAAGGCCAACTTTATCGTGGACCTGTGGAGGATCATCCTCTCCCAGAAAGTCCGTTTAGTTTATCCGACATACAATAAGCCATAGGGACATCTCAAAAAGCACACCACAAAACGAGTGGTGCAAGTCAATACATGATTCATCTTGATTTTTTTTACGGACCATGGGTGACAAAAGTATTTTCCCGGCTGCAGTTGCCTGCAAGTCATGCAATCAGGGCATTTGTAGCCGCCTGGAGCCCTAGAAAGCAGCAAATCATAATGCAAATTTTATTCAAGGAAGGGATGGATTTATCAGTTTTTACCCTGTGGATGTTGTTATTTTCTGTATTATATAACAAGGACCACATTATAATTATTCCAATTTAAAACTCATTGGGATAAAGATTGAACTATGGTCTGGTTTCAGAGTTTGGGAGTAAGGGTAAAACAGGTGTAAGTGTACAGCTCGGCTATACCATTTTGCAAAGTAAGGGGTGCTAATTAATTTTAAATCGATTACATGCATGGAAAATGCATTACTTTTGCATACTGAACTCAAATACTGCATAGCTTTATGTTTAATCCATGAAACAGAGTATAGCTAAGAAATTTCACCTCTTAAATATAATTTTGCTTTCACAATTTAAATTTGCCTCCCCTTCCAGTTTAACGTGGTATTGCTGAGGTCTACACTGGCACCTAAAAAAAAAGGTGTACGTGCAACTCTGAATCAACTCCTTTGTCTTTTACAGAAGATCCAAATTTTGGACTTGCACAAATCACTTTACCTATTAGGGAAATTTTGTCTTTTTCTGAAACAGAAGAAATCTTATATAAACATATAGACATCTACAACCCTGCTTAATGTAGACTTATATGATGAAATTTTTAAACTCTAGAAATGGGAAATTGAATATTATTTACACAGTGTCACTCTATCGGATTACTTCCATTAAAAAATTATTTCCAAGGAGCTTTCAAATGAAGAAAATACTGACAATTGGTTGGTTCAACCAAGATTTGTGCCGCAGATGGGTCATGGTGCTTAGTAAATGTGCTTTGGATTTGATGCTACTGGTCATAGATTGTGGCAGAAACCAAAACTCAAATTGCAGAATTTGAATTTAAAACATAAACAAACCCTAATGGCAGATAAATCTTCTAATTGGCATTAGAAACTTCAATCTCAGATTTATAAATACCGCAATTATTATCTCATCAAATTTAAGAAAGAGAAGATGCATAAAGTCACCAATGCCAAGGCCAAACCAGAAGACACTTTAGAAAAACGCACTTCATTAAGAAATCAACCCTTTCTTCAAGTGGTGAAAGTTCTTTGCATACTGACAATGAGGTCCAATCCAGGAGTACAGGTGGTTTTTTTTTAGAGAAACACCCCTTAAATCCTGTCCCAAGAG
>WWET01002945.1:59310-72582 GCA_011038615.1 Limnodynastes dumerilii | reverse complement strand
CGCGCCGAGGGAGGGGGGGGGGGGAGTGTGACAGATTTAAACACTAGATCACAAACTTGTGCACGCATTAATTTACTTAATCACACTTTTACCAAGTCGGAAAAAGCAGTACTATGCCATCTGATGCATTTACACTGTTTTTTGCCTTAAACTAAATAAAAAAAAATTGTAATTGTATTAATTTTTCTTCTAGACTTCTATTGGTGACCTGTATACTGAACTCCTGCCCTGGCACTGTGGACTTGGTATCTGGCATTTTTTATTGGGTAGTTGTGAATTCTATTTGAGCATAATGTAGGATCATTATAACTTGTGTTTAGGAAGTTGGGGGAGATTTCCCCTCTTTTCTTTTATTTCCTTTAAGTTTTTTCATGTGCTCTAAGAGTTTATTGTGGATTGTTTGAATAGATTCATGCTATCAAAAATCTTTGTATATGCCTGAGGGTGATGGTTAATGACATGGGCTTGCCAGAGCTTGCCAGAGCTTCGGGCGCGCGCGCACATGCGGTCATTCATTACATCATTCCCCCCGGGCCAGGAGAGTTCCCATTGGAGGCTTGTCGGCTGCTAGCCTATCAGAGGCTAGCAGCCTCTATTTAAGATAGCGCGTTCCTCCTTCTGGTGCTGGTTATAGATTGCTGTGTCAGAATCTGATCTCTCTCTCTCTCTGCCTTTGCATTTGTTCTGATTCCTGATTGACCCAGCGTTATCCTGCCTTGTTCATTGTCCTCCTGCCTGTTCCCTTACCTCTTCTCCCACCTTGTTATATTAACCCTTTGTATTAATCCTTGCTTATTCCTGTGTGAGTGTCTGTGTTACCCTTCGGGGTCCCTGCTGGTGTGTGTGTGTGAGTACTTGCCCTAGTCCGTCAGTAAGTCTTGTCCGTCTCATTACCCTACTATGTCTATTGTCTCTGTTTTTTACGTTCAGTGTGGTTTGTCAAGGGCCGGTCTCTTCCGGTTCGATCTGTTTCCTGCTTACTCCCCTTTCCTACTGTCCTACCACTAATTTCCTCCTTTACTTCTAATCTCCTCTCCCGGGAGTTACCCCTCTGGTCCCGCATCCTGACGGGTTCCTTGCAGCTCCAGTCTATCCCCACCATCAAGGGCTCTAGTGAAGACCAGGTCCGGAATTCAGGCTCTGCGCCCAGGTGAGTTTGCCCGTCTGTCGCTCTCTCACAGCCCCTCTGGTCCACTGTGCGGGTAATCCCAGTTTGCTGTAACACTTCCTTCCTCTACCCACAGTCACCCCGGTCCTCAGCCCAGGTAATCCCGGGGTACCGTAACAGTATAACCAGCTATTTACAGGTTGCTAGAATGGCTAGTGACATGGATTCCCCCGCAGAGGCAATCAATGCTCTCATCGCCCAGGTCTCAAATCTGGGACAGATGGACCAGACCCTGACGGCCAAGGTCCAATCTCAGAATCAAGTCATCGCTTATCTGCGACCTTCCAGCGCTCAGCCATCAGCTTCTGCATCTGCTCCTTCTCAGGCTGCAACGGACGTCAAGGCCAATCTTCCAGACCGCTTCTCCGGGGATCGTTCCCAATTCCTTCTCCTCAAGGAGAGCTGCAAACTATACTTTCAGCTTAGGCTCTGGTAATGAACTTCAGAAGGTAGGATTGGTCATCTTACTCCTGCAAGGCGATCCCCAGGCTTGGGCATTCGGGTTGTCCTCTCAAGATCCTGCTCGTTTAAAGGTGGACCGTCGCTTGAAGGAACGTCGGGTAGAAAAGGATTCTTCGTCTTTTTCTACAGTTCAGTTCCCAGTTGACACCGCTACCACTGAAGAACCTATGCAGATTGGCTCATTTCGTCTGTCTAAGCAGGAGAAGACTCGACGACGCACCCTGGGGCTCTGTCTGTATTGCGGAGGAAAGGCGCATCGGGCAAATAACTACCCCAACAAGATTACACCGTCGGGAAACGCCTAACTCAGGCAGAGGTAGAAGGGCTCCGTCTGGGTATGCATTTCATTTCATCTAAAAACTCCCTTCTGGTTCCGGCTAGCCTATTGGTTGGGGACCAAGAGCTCGGTGTCTCCGCCTTCATCGACAGTGGCGCTGCTGGAAACTTCATCGATATGGAATATGCCCAGTCGTTGGGAATCGAGACCAAGGCCATCTCCTCTCCAGTGACAGCTTGTGGTCTAGATGGTAGACCCCTGTCTGAAGGAACCATTTTTGAAAGTACCATTTCCCTCAGACTTTCCATTGGAATCTGTCATTCGGAGTCCTTGGAGTTTCTCCTCATCCGCTGTCCTGCAGCCCGCATAGTGCTCGGTCATCCTTGGTTGAAGATTCATAATCTTTGAATTGACTGGGTGAAAGGCGAGATTCTCGGCTGGAGCGAGCCTTGCATCAAGACTTGTCTCTCTCGCCCCATTCGCTTGGGACAAACTAACGTGTCCGGGCTTCCTGCTCAGTACATGCACTTTGCCGATGTGTTCTCAGATCAAGCTTCACAGGAATTGCCTCCTCATTGAGCTTCAGACTGTGCTATCGACTTAGTTCCAGGAGCCAAACTCCCCAAGGGGAGACTCTTTTCACTCTCCCGACCTGAGTCTTCTTCCATGGAAGAATACATCAAAGATAATCTACGCAAATAATTAATTTGTCCTTCCAAGTCACCAGTCGGAGCGGGATTCTTCTTTGTGGCCAAGAAAAATGGGTCCCTGAGACCCTGCATCGATTACCGGGGTTTGAATAAAATTACGGTTAAAAACACCTACCCCATTCCACGCATCTCTGACCTCTTTGGTCAGCTCAGAGGGGCAGTCGTGTACTCCAAGATTGACCTCAGAGGTGCCTACAACTTGGTCAGAATCCACGAGGGGGATGAATGGAAGACAGCATTTAACACTCACTCTGGACATTACGAGTATTTGCTCATGCCCTTCGGCCTGTGTAACGCTCCTGCTGTCTTCCAGGATCTCATTAACGAGATCCTTCGGGACTACCTTGGCAGGTTCATTGTAGTCTACTTGGATGACATCCTGATATTCTCCACTGATCTTACTTCACACCGGAAACACGTTTGAAAGGTTCTTAGCTGCCTCAGAGAGAATCGTCTATTCGCCAAGCCAGAAAAATTTGAATTCGAGGTGAATACTGTCACATTCCTGGCGTATGTGATATCCCCTCAAGGGTTCTCAATGGATCCGGCAAAAGTAAAAGCCATCCTGGACTGGGTACAACCCAGCAATTTGAAAGCTACCCAACGCTTTCTTGGATTCTCGAATTATTACAGGAGATTTATCAGAGGACTTTCCATCTTGGTCAACCCAATTTCCGATCTTACCAAAAAAGGGGCTGATCCCAGCAAGTGGCCACCGGCGGCTACCAAAGCCTTCCAAAACCTCAAACAGGCATTCATCTCTGCTCCTATTCTCCGAGATCCCAATCCTGACCTTCCATTTATCATCGAGGTGAATGCCTCCGATATGGGTGCCGGTGCAGTTTTGTCCCAGCAAGAACTGCAGGATCTGAAGACTTATCCTTGTGCCTACTTTTCTAAGAAATTATCCAAGTGCCTATTTTTCGAAGAAATTTTCTCCAGCTGAAAGAAATTATGATGTGGGCAACAGGGAATTGCTGGCCATCAAGATGGCATTCGACGAATAGAGACACTGGTTGGAAGGAGCAGTCCATATGACCACCGTCATTACTGACCACAAGAACTTTACCTATATCAAAGCGGCCAAGAGGCTGAATCCCCGGCAAGCCAGGTGGGCTTTGTTTTTCACCAGGTTTAACTTCATTATTACGTATCATCCTGGTTCTCAGAACAAGCAGGCCGACGCATCCCGTAAGTCCCGTCGTGGGACTTAGCAGGGATTTTCACTCTCTTATTCTTCAATCTCAGGACCAAGCTCCCAGCCGGGTTCCTCCCAACCGTCTGTTCGTCACACAGGACCTCAGAAAAGCTGTACTTATGGAGGCACATTCCTGTAGGACCGCTGGTCATCCATCCAGGGGCTCTAGCAAAGACCAGGTCCGGAATTCAGGCTCTGCGCCCAGGTGGGGTTGCCCGTCTGTCACTCTCTCACAGCCACTCCGGTCCACTGTGCGGGTAATCCTGGTCTGCTGTAAAACTTCCTTCCTCTACCCATGGTCACCCCGGTCCTCAGTCCAGGTAATCCCGGGGTACCGTAACAGTTGCAAGTTTCCTCTGTGTTTCTCTTTATTTTTGACAGCCTATATGTGTGCACTTTATTCATATCAAATGTTTTAACATGCAGTGTGAGTGATGGTTCCTTATGGGCGGCACTGCTCCATGACAACAGCCCGATTTCCATTCTGTTTTGGGGGCTCGTGGTGGTGCACAACAGGATGCTTTGCTGAGTTGTCTAGGCAACCCTCTGGGTGAGTTCTGAGCATGAGCTTAGTGGGGAGGTGTGGCGTTCATGGGACAGTGTGACAAGATCCTTCCCGCGGTGGAACTATTCATTGGACTGGGTGAGTTATATTGTTGGATACATTTGTATGTGTGGATATTTGTCGATCTTTGTCCCTGATGATAGGTGATGTTTGTCCCTTGATGATCGTTTACCCCTGAAATATATGTATATATTCTTTGAATGCACATAAAAAGGGTGCTTTTGAGGGTTCTTTTTTAACCTCATTAACCTGTGATCAAGCCAAGGCAAAACGCGCATCAGAAGTTCTCATTCAGAGCTGAAGAACGCATTCCCAGCACTGAGCACCCCCCATTGTTATCAGACCCGGCTATCATCCACACCCTTATCGCACCAGTCTGTAACGGCTACTGTCTGTTGTCCTGCTACAGGATATGACTTACCCCGATATGGCGCCTATACTGGGAGTATAAGAGTACCTTCTTACAGCCAGTAACCGACTGTCACTGGCTCCTTCCACTGCGCTGTAGGGCCACCACTAGGCTCCTACCGCTTTCTTCCGGGTGTGGCTGTTGCATGCCCCTTGTCTAACTGTTGTCCCCCTAAACCACTTGCTATGGTTTAAGGCTGCTGGGTAGCTTGGCAGAGACGACAGGATGCTCAAGCCCTTCAAGTCAGCAGGGAAATGGATTAGATTTCAGCTAATCTGTAATTCACAGGAATACAGCCGATGCAGTGCTAGAAGCAATCGATGTTCCTGATAAGTACCTCCGGCCTGCTGGTTTGCTGTACCAGTGATATGTCCAGAATTCTAATGGAATACTTCACTTGTAATACCTTTCAATACAAAACACAGCTCAGTTTTATACAGTTTTTGGCACACATGCTGTGAGGAGGGTAGTCCCAAACTGGTGCCGATATGTCTAAAATCTTAACACTAATCTAATCACAATATTTACAGTCAGGATATACAGTATGTACTCGCTACAGACACTAGAACTGAACGAAATTTACACATACATTTGCAGAAGTCTGTGAAATTTTACATTAGACAGTTCCTGTACCTTAGGATGAAGAGCTATTGTGCTTCCAGGCCAGGATGCAGACTCTGTACAAGACTCATTAGCATGGGGCTTCCTTAGCAAATAATTTGTCCCAATAGAGTCACAATACACTAGATACATTTCCAATTATATACAGCAGTGCACTGCGTCACTAACATGAAATATGTTCATTCATATTTCATTCATAAATTATATGACGTGGCCTTGCCGCATATGATGTGCTCCGTTCACAATTGCCTTGTTATGTAAGGTAGGAAGGGACCTACATGGACCCGGAAGGGTGAACCACTGCAGAGAGGCAGTTAGCCTTGGGCCAGGGTAAGTGGGATACAGGGAGAATAGTGGCAACTGGATATTCATAACACGATTTATATTAATATTGGATGACATTTGCCTTATTTATTTGTCACATTTATGTTTGCTGTTTCTTTATTTCCCACCCACCTCTCCCAATATTCTTATTTGTTTTACAGCCAGTGTAATTGGTTAATGATCAGATTCTGTCCCATGAGCAACATTATCATTAACAATTAACCCACATTTTGATGTTTATGGCATTCTTGTTTATGTAATCATCTTGGGCTTTTTTACACTATGGGGTATCTATTTTTTTTATACATATATGTTTGTCTTTGCCATATGAGTCCTATACTTTAATCAGTATATTGAATAAAAGTAAATTTTTATCCAGGTTTTTCACTTACACATATTGCACAGCTCCTAGACTTATTATTTGTTACCCCTCCCCCCCATTGTGCTAATTTCCATTCCTTTTTCCGTTTTCTGGTATATACATTGTTGCAATATTTTATACATTATTGCGACTTTTCATCAATGTGCTCTATGGGATTTTTCTGTGTATACATCCCTTATCTCTGATTAATATTTTGTCAACAAGTGATTGCCATCTTGATTTCCACTTTCAATAGACTTACTGACCATCTTTTGAGTTCTACATATGATGTTTTCTGATCTACTATAACATATAATATTTATGTTATTTATTACAGGCTTTGTGATAAACAATCTCTCCATTGCAACCATTTATATTTATGATTCCCGTGGCATATTTCAATGCTGGTTGTATATACAGGCAAATTATATTTTTAATGTGCGCTATTTTACCTGGAACTGTAATGATATATACTATGGGCCTGATCCAGACCTACGCCGCGCATGCGCTGGACAGATGTTGCCCGGCGTCGCTATGGCAACGCCCGATCGTGGATCGGGCGTCCGTAGCAGCGCCGTAGGGACGCTGGAGGGGACGTCCCTACATTCAGGTTAGTGTAGGTGGGCGGTGGGACCTAGTTTAATGAGGGTGGGAGGACAGGCTAGGCGGCCATACCCTCCTGTGCGAGCGTATGGCCCCTTCCTTACGCCAGCTGAAGTTAGGGTAGCCTTCAGCCGGCGTTAGGTTAGGGTAGCCTTCAGCGGGCGTTAGGAAGGGGCCATACGCCCGCACAGGGGGAGTGTCGGGGAAAGTGAACGCCGATACGCTGTGCTTTAGTAAGCACTGCGCATCGGCATAGGTCTGGATCAGGCCCTTTATCACTAGCATCACTCTAAAACTTTGTGTGCTGATGTATTGTAACACAACACTGTATTTATACTAATTTATCTAATACAGTGGACCTTGTGCACCCTCTAGTGTTCCCCAAAGCCTTTCTTTTCTTTCCCCTTCTTTCCCCATTCCCTTTTCCTGTTATTTTTAGTGCGACTAGGGCCTCTTTTTGACGGCAGCTACCAACTGATATTGCCTTGGGAGGTCTATTTTCGTATTTAGTGTTACCAATACATACACCAGAATTGTTATCATTAGGGTTGAGCGGCTGGCCATATCCCCTTTTCTCCCCCTCTCCTCATATTTCCCTCCACATTAACAAATAATTACTTTTGCCATTTCATTCTTTCAGAATTAAGTTCCACTTCAGTATTTCATATGTGGTGAAAGGGGACTGACAAATATAACGCAAATATGGTCATGTCTAGTGGTCAAGTGGTTTAACATCCTTGTTTAAATTTACACAGTGTGTCGCTATAGGTGGAGGATCAGAGACATTCTAAATAGACTATTAGTTAAAGGTAAAGGTTTTCATATGAAAAAAATTAAATAGAAAAAAATGGATATGGGAAGAATGAGTGTAGGGCACAAACCAAAACACACACACACACACACACGTGTAGAATACAGACAAAAATATATATTCAATGGAATCTACAAAACCTGGGACCAGATCCAGACCTAAGTGCACTTTAAGTAAGATCATGTAGCGTATTTATGTGATCGTAAGTACTATGCACTCCCCCGGGCACTCCTCTCAGTCGCTTGTAATTTAGCTTTAACTTTTCTAAGTGTAACAGCGCTCGTACGTAGCATCCCATACTGTACAATTTAAATGCCTCCCTCCACCTCCATTACGTATTTACGGCTAGGGTTGACACCCCCCTTCGTACGTAGTTACGACCGACCAGAGTTATGATGCGTAACATCTGCCGTATGCACAGAATGTACAAACAGTCGAAGTTATGCAAACAGCTTGCGTAAGTTTGCTGTCGTACTTCGTTCTGGATCTGGCTCCTGGTCTTTTATACAAAATTCGGGGGTTAAGCATATAGAGTCAGAATAAGCCTATGGAGACCTTAAGATAGCACAAAGTAGGTTTCTTTCAACAACTTTGGTAGCATTGATTTGTAAACATTACCTGATATTTTAGGAATGTTTTCTTTCAGCTCAATCTTTCCATTGGACAACCCCTCTTTTTCCACTAGCTCCAACTTAACTTGTGCAGGTTCTTCTGGGACCATCAGGGTTGTGTAAGTACTGATCACAAGAATCACTAAGCCAACTCCCAAAATAAACTGTACACAAAAACAAGAAGTCCATGGGTCAGTAGAAGCCATAAGCAAGAGATAAATTATATCTATGTATTATAATTTAAAGAAACATAGCTTGCAAAATATCATTGCCTTAAAAGAACACAAAGACACATAACTAATGTAAGTAAACCCGCTACATCACTGATTTCTCCAGTTTTCAGGGTAACATGGCCAAATGTGACTTCATGCCATAAGGATCTTTGTGCACTGTCACAAAATGCCCATAAAAACAGAAATGTTAGGTCAAATTAAACAAATAAATAAATACATTTATACATTATTAGCGGAACCAAGAATTTTAATGACAATCAGAATACTGTATAACTGTACCCATACAAGAAAACCATATATATAGATGCAGATGAAATTAGCATCAAGAGCTGCGCTTATAGTGGGGGAAAGTGACTATTTCCCTGATGGAAAGAGACTACAGCTGCTTATACCAGGGTTGACTAGACCCTTAAATAGAAATATAAAAGAAAAATGGAAGCGCTAGGAGTCTGTCACCAACAATTATCTTTAATACAATAATATACCAAATAGTAAAATCAATTAAAATAAAATAGATAACATCAGCTGATCATAGCTAATATAGCAATAATATAGGATTACATTGAGATATTAAATATAGGTATATCCCCTTTATCAGACCATATAGAGAATAATATAGATTAGATTTAGCTCTCTAAAAAGTGCTAGTGCAGGTTATGTGTCGATATACTAGCGTGTGGACGCTCTTGTAGATGTTGCAGCAGAGTGTTTGGTAAGAGACACTGTCCCTGATGTGTCTGTAGCTGCACCTGCGGTTCCCCAACGAGATGGAACTCATATGCCAGCAGCAAACAGTGGGAAAATAGACCACTAGAGTCCAAGCCGTGTCCAGAGTATACCAGCACGTTCACTTAGGCAGCAGGACAAAAAGATAATAGGGTTCCACGTATCTGATCCTCAGAAGTCGGTAGATTGCATCCATATGTCTCATAGTAGGCTGTGCTTTACCAAACGTCAGGTAGATGGCTGTAGAGAGCATATGCTTGTTGCTCTCATGTAGCGTGCAGTCTGGGGATGATTCTCAAAGTGATCAGCTGTGTGAAATGAAACTCTTATGCATTTCTCCACGGAGGGGTTTCGTCAGAGATGTGGACAAAAGTACCTTTTTGAATTACAAAAGTTGCCACCTGAAAAAATGGAAGCAGAATATACCACAGGGAAAGTTCCTTCGTTTAAGAAGGAACTGTTCCTCTGTACAGGATTTTCAATTACAAAGTGTAAATATGAAAGACGCCTTTGTCTCGCAAGGTTATCCATTGAATATTGTTAATGAGGCCTACATCAAATCTTTATATACCACTAGAGATTCACTTATATGTTACAAAGAAAAGCGCTCCTAGCGCTTCCACTTTTCTTTTATACCCATACAACTATACTGTATATGGGCCTGATCCAGAACAAAGCTTCGGAGCAAATTCACGCGTGGCGGAGACGTAAAATCGCGTATTTGTAAGTACTGCGCATGCGCACCATAGAAAATACGCTCAATAGCGTAGCGTAATTGTGAACGTATGGGCCATTCCCATATGTGTCACGTAAATACTTACGTGTGGGTGTGACAATTTTACGAGCGCCCAAAATACGTCTGAAATACGTGTAGTAGGCAGGGGGTTGCATTTAAAGTGTACAGCATGGGCGTGCTTAGCTGCGTAAATTCGTCTAGCCCAATCGTACGTGTGCATATGACTGCGGTTACGTTGGAAAAAGTTAAGGTAAGGTTTGGAAAGTGTATCTTGACAAAATACGTACGTTCAAGGGGTGTGCCGAGGGGAGTGTAACGAATTTCCGTGCACGAAAATACGCTACGCGAATAAACGTACGCCAAACGTAGTTCTGGATCTACACCATGTGATAAAATACTTTGTATATTCATACATATTTGTACATGAACATAAATTTTTTTATTTTTACCGTTTACTAATGAATATGGAATTTAAGTGTATTTGTGATGCTTTACATCAAAATTGGAGGAATTGTTAAAGAACGCATCCTCTCCATTAAACACAGATTGGAAAAAAGGAAGACAAGTGGAGTACATAAGGTGCCCTGTTCCAGTTTCATATGTGTTCCCATTTCTTAAGCTATAAGAATGCATCACACAAGTTAATTGTATGGCAAACATAACTAAGAGCAGGGTCTTATTATTTTTTTTTCTTCAAAAAAAGGCACTAGGGCTTATTTTCGGGATAGGGCTTTTTTTTTGCTGAAACTTGGTGATGGTTCTGTGTTTGAGTTAGACAGCTGAAGCTGGGGTTCAGCACCAGCTAGACACATAAAATGTATTGAGCAGGAAATGAACGTTCACGTTTACTGTGCACACTTGCTCAGAGCCCGGTGCACTGAGCACCACCAGTCTACCCAAAGTATTTGTCAGCAGTATACCACAGCTGTGGAGGATTAAGGATAGGAGCACAGGGGAGTGGTCAGAGATACCCCTCGGGAGATATGCAATGGAGTCAACATGCGGCGTTAATGCAGCAGAAGTGAAAATAAAATCAATGCGAGACAGCGTATGGAAGGTTGCGGACTGGCAGGAAAACAAACGTGCCTCAGGGTTCCTAAGTCGCCAAACATCTAATAGGCCCAGGGTGGACATTAGAGACGCAAATGCCGTGGGGGAAGGGCGCGGATCAGGTGAAGAGGGGCTCCACCGGTCCAACCCCTTGTCCATGACATTATTGAAGTCCCCCATACACACAACCGGGGTACCTGGGAACTTAGACATAAATTCTGCAGCCTTTGTAAGAGCCTCGCTATTATAAGGAGGGGGAACATACATTGCCAAAAGAAGGACAGGTACCTGGTCTATCCTACCCGCCAGGAATACATATCTACCATATGGATCTGTCTGAGCCTCCTCCAGTTGAAATTTAACCTGTTTACTAATTAATAAAGTGACCCCTCTTGAAGTATTAGTATGTACCGAGTGATAAACCCACCCCACCCAGCGCTTCTTGAGGGCTAATAGTCTACCACCCACTAAATGTGTCTCTACCAGACAAACAACATCCGCTTTATGTTTCCTAACTTCATTAAGGACAAGGGAACGCTTTACTTTATTGTTTAACCCCCTTGTGTTCCAAGACAAAATTCTCAGAGGACATGGCATGTAAGTTGTTTAAATACATATTTGAACAAGGAGAGATCACCCAAAAGGGTGAATATACAAAGATAACACAACCAAGTAATGTGGGTTGACAAAAGACCACGTGCTAACCAAACGTCAGTAGGTGTGAGCTGAGCATGTAAAGACCTAAAGATTTTAATGGGATACCCATCCAATAAAGAAAACAGGAGATAGAACAAACCCTCCCCCCCCAAACAGACCCATACCCACCCTGTATTACCTTTAAAAACTAAGTAATACCCGAACCCAAACATAACTACCCCTTATTATGTAAACAAACAAAACACCTTACCAATGCAGTGGACTGACCGCTGCACCAGTGGCAATAACACTCACCTAACTGTAGAGCTGGTCACTGAGGCTAGACCTAAGATGCCAGCTCCCATATGGTGGTGACCCAACACACAGATCGATAGCCCCCAATACAACAGCGTATAAGGCACTTTAGCTGGCAAATTCAAATTTAAACAATTAAACTGGTAAATATATTCAGGACAAAGGATATAAGCCAGGAGAAGAATGTCCCAAATAGTCCACCGCCTATGCAGTAAATACAGGAATCACGGCGGGGGGGATCGTCCTCTTGCGCCCCGTCTGTCCAGCCACTCCTAAGCATCGCTAGGGGAGTCGAAGAAGTGGGCAGAACCATCCGCCTGCACTCTCAACCGAGACGGGAACAACACAGCATAGGGGAGTTGGAGTTCCCTCAAGCGCCGCTTCACCGGGAGGTACTGTGCTCTCTCCTTCTGGACATCTGCCGCAAAGTCCGGGTAAGCGGAAACAGAAGCACTATCCACTTTCATGGGGCCATTCTGACGCAGAAGACGTAATATGTTATCCCGGTCTTGGAAGTGAAGAAACCGCACGATGAAGGTGCGAGGGGGAGCACCCGGACGAGGGGGCTGCGGGGGCACTCTATGAGCCCTTTCCACGGCAAATTGGTGAGAAAAGGCTTCCCTGCCAAATTCCTTGATGAGATGATCCTGTATGAAGCCAACCGGGTCTTTCCCCTCGATTCTCTCCGGGAATCCAACAAACCGCACATTATTGCGCCTTAGTCTCCCCTCAAGATCAGTGATCTTCATTTTCCAAGTGGACACCTGTGTGGTAAGCTGAGCCAACTGTTCCCTCATCGGAGTAGTGATGTCTTCCAAGGTGGAAATACGATGCTCCGCCTCACCCACCCGCTCGCGGACCTTTTGAAGCTCCTGTCGGATAATTGAGAGATCAACTTGTACTTCACCAATCTTCCCCGTCACCCTGATTTCCGAATCAGAGATGGCTTGGAGTACTTGCGCCAAAGTGGGATCAGGGGGGGAGGGGTGGGAAGTCTGCTCCAAGTCCATTGCAGGAGGCTCCGAGCGGGCAAAGGAGGCCTGACTCTGAGAAGATGATGAATGCGACCCCCGTGCATATTTCTCCAACTTAGCAGCAGCAGTTGCCGCGTGAGAAGTTTTTCCCATACTTGGATTGTCCAAAAAGGAAAGTTGAGAGCAAATTAATACAGTAGAGAATGTCACTATAGGCAATTATCAGGTGCCTGAAAGGGCTGGTGGACCACCAGCAACCTCCCCAGCTGCGGCCGCCGGAATACAGTAGAAATGACAGTATAGCCAGTTGTAGGGTACAGAGAAGGCAGTTATAGGATATCGAACAACCCCACTTGTGGAGTAGCACCAACTGAAGCAGCTGGGACAACAGCTGAAGGCAGTATAACAGATTCAGTAACAGAGCAATAAATGGAGCGCCCCCAGTCCTTTTTTTTTTTTTTTGCTGTAATATATGTGGTAAA
>WWET01002945.1:7229-22386 GCA_011038615.1 Limnodynastes dumerilii | reverse complement strand
CTAACGTCTGGATCTCCATATATTCACAAGGTTTGTCCCTCTGGGACCACATGTGGACACCCAGATCTTTTGGCTGACGACTATACGGGAGCATCGCGTATAACGCACATCAAACAGTAAGTTTATTTCATCCCGGCCTTCTTGTTGTGACCTATCACATGCGACACACCGCATCATCACTCCAGAGGCACAATACGCATCCACATAAAGAGCGAGACGGTGTTGTTTATTGCCAGGAGGGTTTGTGACATTTTTCCTCATCAAAACAAATTATAAGTGGTGGAAGTTTTCTATCCATGTAGCCATCTATATTATAACCTGTCTCCAACTGTCCAAGTAAACAGCGCGATGTAAGCTCATTTTTTCACTGCAGTGGCCACGTTGCTCATTGGATACTACAGGTTGTTACATTATAGGGATACAGTGTTACGTACGTTCCATTACCTATTGACAATATTACTATCTGCCTAAGAGATTCTCCCTTCCATTTTATTGTAGACATAACATTTATCCATGATCCCATCTTGTCACCATTCTTCTATTGATTTCAGGGGAGTGACATTTCATCTCTTGCAAACAGTATTAGAGTTAAGAGGTGATATTTCCCTGCCCATGTCTAAATAACAGTGTCAAAGTAAAGCTGGTCAGTATCAGTACACAGTAACAATTCAAAGATTTATCACTGCATGCAAAGAATACAAATAACATGACACCACCGAAATCAACATGGTTTTGCCCAGGAGTAACTCTCCTCTTCTAATTTCAAGCTCCTTCTTAAGGCAGGATCCAGCCCATAGTTAGCAAACTGCACCCTGTCTGCCCCATTTAAATGCCTCCCCTGACCCACTTTTCCTAACTTCCTTCTTAACTTGGAATGACACACCCCTTCTTACTTAACTCATTAAAAGCGGTGTTGAGAATCACTCTTAATGGATCACCGTTCATAAATCCTATGTAGATTGCGTAAATAAGGGCTCGACGTATGCGCAGCTTAACCGTTCTTGAAAATAAGCACGCAAATAGCTACATGATCTTAACAGTGAATCAGGTCCTAAGTTCCCTTGTGTCTGAAGATCTGGTATTGTTAGTAGTGTCCACTGCACTCAAGGTTAACATTTGTACCTTTGGTTGCCAGACATTTTGTCTAGACCTGCTTGGAGGAAATTCAGAATATCAGTAGCAGAAATATTGATTGATGATGTTTGATTATCACTGTACCAATGGAGAAAGTTCTCCCATATCCTGTGGTAGGTCTTAGAAGTGGAATGTTTATTACTTTTTCTGAGAAGCCTTGTCTTCTGAGTATGCTCAACAGCTATGCCCTCAATTTTGATTTGTGTGCACTACCTGTCCTTGTGTCTGAATATATGCTATTGTTAGTAGTGCTCAAGGCCTGTCGACCGCCAGTTGCAGAACCTTGAGGAAACAGACTATCCTCAGCCAGTAAGGGAGAATGTCTATGACTGTAGCTTGCTCACTTTCTACTTTTATTAATAGCTGTGGAATCAATGGAACGGGAAAAAAAGATACACCCCATTTGAAAATTCCATTTAACTGAAAGCACATCCATGGCTAGTAATTCAAGGTCTTGGTAATTGGAGAAGAAAAGATTAACTTTCTTATTTCTCCACATAACTATTTGAGAGGTACCCCACATTAACATGGTCTAATGTTACACCCATGTTAAGCTTCTACTTGGCCGGGTGGATCTTGTGTCTATTGAGGAAATCTGCAACAGCATTGTGATGTCCCGCTATGAACACTACTCAGAAATTTCTTAAAGTTCTGGGCATCTTAATATGGGGGATAATTCTGTCATCAGGGTATTGCTCCTGGTTAACAGTTTAAGAAAAGAACAGTAGAGTCCATTGTTACAGCGCACTCCTCTAATTGATACCTTGCTATTTCAACCATTTAACACAATAGTAAAACCACATATTAGGTGAATAAAACAAATAAGCAAATACTGTATTAAGAAACACTAAAGTCTCTCAAACAAATAGTGATCTATCCACAATTATATAATATTCAATTAGTTATTATATTTTAATAATGATTCATATCATGCAAACATTAGGCTAGAGATCATCATGACTGAGCCTCTCACATAACAAGTGGCAATATTTATTGTTGCAAATGTATCTCAAAATGAATAAAAATGCACTTGTGGGCTTAAAAGTAATTATTGTAAATGATGCTATCATGTTGAAATCCCTATACAAAGGGTTTATAAGCTCAGTCACGACAATCTCTAGCCTGATGTTTACATGATTATTAATAATTAATCATTAATAAAATATAATTTCTTGAATATTCTATAATTATTGTGGAGAGATCATTGGGAGACTGTGTAGTGGTTTTTAATACACAGTTTCCTTTTTTTTTTTTTTTCACATTCTATTTGGTCTTACTATCGTTTTAAATGGTTGAAATCAATAATAATAATAATAAAAATAAAAATTCTATAGTTTTACATATTTTAACATAATGGGCTGTTATTTTCTCTCACGGTTAGCCAATTATTACTGGGTCCTAGCAGCACCACCTGCAATTTGAATGCTACTAGTTATAGTAGTGACAAGCTTCTTTCTTTCTTGAGACAGTGACACTTACCTGGTCGGTATCTAAAATCACACCCAGTCCTGGGGAATATTGCCAGTCCAAATGGCAATGCCTTGAACTGTTAGTGGTAACCGAAAAACTTTTTGAGACATCAAAGGTCCAGAATGGTCCTGAATCCCCCTGGTAAGTTGCATCCCTGGAATCTTTGCTTTGGTGATACATTGACCACAACTTATGTTCTTGAGCATAAAACCTGGCTGACTTGCAAACTTGATATTCAAGTTGGACTTACTTGGCATTGTTAGGAAATAGATCTGAAAGAGGGTCTACTGTCTCTCCCTCTATAGGCCCCAAAAATATCTAGAGGGGGAAGACAGGTCTCTTCGGAAACTCCTGCCTGGCATCAGGTGTTGTCCAATTTGTCTGAAAAGGTCTTTATTGCGGGATGAGTTAGCTAGAATGCATGGCGAGATATGCAGGATGTCTGTATCCTTGATGCCACCATTGCCTCCCAGGAGGCGTGCTGGGTGGACTATGGTGAAGAATGCTGGTAAGAAGGTTCCATTTGCGCACGGACACATTGCACAAGCTGTGCCCTTGCAAAATTCATATGCAGCACTTGGATAGCAAGAGTGCATTACAACAGATAATGTAGAACATGAGGTGTTGAGGGAACATGGCGGGAAAAGGGAATCCCTGAGAAGGACTGCACTTCTTGTGGGGGATTCTATTGTTAGGGGTATCCAGCTAGAAAGAGGTTCTGAAATTAGGAATCAGGTGAAGTGCTTGCCTTGAGCTATAGCTCCATGGGATAAAAAGCACATTTTAAAATATTCTAAAAACAGTGAACAAGGAAAGGGTGGAAGCAAATACTGTTAATTTTTCAGAAGTGCTCCCAGTTCACAGATTGGGTAGAATGATGCGCATTAGTGATTTCAATCTGTGGCTTAGGAAGTGTCATGAGGAAGGATTTGAAGTGAGCAGTTTGAATGCTTTATTAGAAACCATTTAAACTAGGAGGGGGGGGACAGTAATACAAATAATAAAAATAGCTGTCCCCCAACTAAGAAGTGCTGTGTAGCCACAGCAAATAACAGAAAAGAGTATAGAAAAGGAAATATAAACATATCTAGCAATAACAAACTAAAGAATTATTAGAATGTACCCTCTCACAGCAACGTGTGCAAATTCTAGGAGCTTAGGAAAAAAAATCTCTGAACTAATTGCAATAATGTCAAGCGATAATCTGGATATTGTGGGAATCACAGAATCAAGGTGCAATGAAAATCATGACTGGGACCTAGCTATACCAGGTTATAATTTATTTAGGAAGGATAGAGTTGGAAAAATTAGAGGAGGCATATTAATGTATTTTAAGGAAGGGTTAAATTCAACTTTAATAGAGAGTATTGAAAAATAACTGAGGCACATTGGGTAACCATAGAAACCCAGGGGGTTATTCTTTGTAATGAAGTGCTATAAAGGCCACCAGGGCACAAGGAGGAAATGGACAATGTCTTATCGCAAGACATCGCTAAAATGGCATTAAAAGGGGAGATAATAATCATGGGAGATTTTAATCCACCTGATGTAAACTGGGGTGAGTCTTCAGCAAGTGGGGACACTTTAAATTCATTAAAGGGAGTGTCCCTTAAGCAACTGGTGAGTGAGCCCACTCGCAAAGAGGTCATCTTAGATTTGGTACTTACAAATGGTGACAGAATCTCAGAATTAAGTGTGGGTGAGATCCAGTGTGTTACAAGAATGGTTTCTAGGATGTGGAGTTTTATTATTGGGTGGTGTTTGCCAGAGCCCCTCTTGGTGGGAATGGACTTTGCTGTGCCCCAACAACAGGTCGCAGCACCCAGAACCGAACTCGTACTAGAGCAGACACCGATATAGGAGTAGGAGAGTATACCTGCACAAGTGTAAGACTAAAGATACTGATACGGCAGAGGTACACAAGTTACCTGTAAAGGACAGGATAGGCGAGTAGAAGTACAGAGCTGCTGGGAACAGTCTGGAGTGCAGAATCGATTGGTATGGAATTACCAGTGTAAAACTGGAAACAGGTGGTAAGAGAAAGGTAGTACCAGACAGTAGTGCAGAAGGAGTGACACAGGGATTACCAGTGGAAGACTGGAATACCGTAGTTATAACACAGTACTCAAAACTGGGGTGCGGGTGGATAGGCACAGTAATTACCAGAGAGAGACTGGAGTGCGGGTGGATAGGCACAGTAATACCAGTAAGAAACTGGAGTGCAAATGGATAAGCACAGTATTACCAGTGAGATGCTGGAGTGCAGATGGAATAACACTGGAATCAGACACACTGGATATGGATGGAGAGATCTACAACAGTGTTAAGGGCAGATGGAAAGACACTGAAATCAGACACACTGGAGATGGAGGGAGTGATCTACAACAGTGTTAAGGGCAGATGGAGTGGCACTAGGGAATACAGACTGACAGACAACAGAGCTGAATCCCAACAGATGAACAGGGGTGCACACTCATACACAAGAACTCACTCACAACCAGGGAGGAGAGGTAGGCATGCAAGACGGGGAAGACAGAACCAACAAGGACTACACACTGGAGGTAAGCTGGAGGGTACATTCAAAATGCAGGTAACAAGAGAAAACGAGCAGCTGGCAAGACGGACCGAAAAATACTATAACGGGGCCATGCTGCGGGAGAGACCTAACTATAAAGCCCGCTGCCATCAATCAGAGCGGCGGCCGGTCCCGCCCACCGACAGATTGGCTGGCGTACAGATCACCTGGCAACAATCTGGACACCCCACACAGTGACCTGCTGAAGTAAACAAAAAGGCGTGCTCTACATGCCGCTATGAGATCAAGCGGCATGTAACAGTACCCCCCCTTTACGAAAACCTCTAGTACCAGGTTTTTCAGGAATAACTCTATGAAATTTCCGAGGTGTGTAAATTCTCCAAAGGAACTCACTCCCCTTCCTCAGGCCCATAACCTTGCCAATGAACCAGTTACAAAACTTTACCCCTATCTTAGAATCCAAAATTGCCTGCGCAATAAATTCTTCCTGACCATTTACAATGAGAGCAGAGGGTTTAGATACAGTTGCTGAAAAACATTTCTTAGAAATTTTAACAGGTTTTAACAAGGAATGATAAAAAGTACTGGGAATATGCATGTTAGCAGGTAATTTTAAACAGAATGTCACTGGATTAATTTTATGAGTAATCAGAGTAGAGAGCCAGAACCTATCCCCTTACTTTAAACTTGCAAAAGGAACGATGCCTGTTGACCCTGGTTTTCCAAACAAAATCTGCTTTTCTGAGGGCACTATGAACTTTTCGCCACAGTAACTGAATACGTTTAGCGAAATTACCAATTAATGCATTCGAGTGCTGAACCGGACTGGGAGGGCACAAAGAACTAGCCCATGGATGATGACCCAAAACACTAAAAAAAGGAGAGATCTTAGAAGAAGAATGAGTGGCGTGATTGTATGCAAACTCTGCCCATGGAATATTAGTGGCCCAATTCCTCTGAGAGCTAGAAGTGAAGCAGCGTAAATATTGCTCTAAGGCCTGATTTACCCTTGTGGGTGATATGCAGATGAGAGGAGTGCCAACTTACAGAATGCCCCCCAAAACCTAGCCACAAATTGAACTCCCCGATCTGAAACAGTATCCAGTGGCAAACAGTGTAATCTGAAAACATGAGAAACAATTTGGCAAAATATTTAGCGTTAGGAAGACCATGTAGTGAATAAAATGGGCAATTTTGCTACATTTATCCACTATTACCCAAATAGTGGTAACTCCAAAGGAGTTGGGAAAATCAGTAATAAAGACAATGGACAAATAAGTCCATGCACGATTAGGGATGGACAAGGGAAGAAGTGGATCAAATTGCGGATCTCTCAGGGATTTATTTTGTGGATAAACGGAGCAAGAACCCACAAAGTCCTTAACATCTTGCATTTTTGCAGGCCACCAGACTGTCCTAGACAGCAATTGAAATTTCTTTTGAATCCCAAAATGACCAGCTGGTTTGGAGGAGTGACACTAAACAAGGACCGCTTTTCTGAGGTTCATAGGGACAAACAAGCAACCATGAAAGTTTTGTTTGGGCGCCAAATGTTGGAGTTAAAGAATATGTGATTGTAAATCTTGTTTGAGACCAGAAAAATAGCGGTAGGAACAATGATTGGCAAGGGACTGGTATTGGACACACATTCAAACAGAACAAGCCCCTTCCAACCAATGCCTCCATTCTTCAAAAGCCATTTTGATGGCCAACAGCTCACGGTTACCAATGTCATAGTTTGTCTCCACAGGTAAAAATTTTCTAGACATATACGCACAGGGATGAAGGTTTTGGTCAGAGGAATCCCATAGAGACAAAACTGCACTTGCACAAATGTCAGAAGCATCAACAACAAATGGACGATCAGGGTCAGGATGACGTACGATGGGAGCTGTGGTGAATTCAATTTTTAAGGTCTGGAACGCGTTTACAGTCATTGGAGGCTAGTTAGTTGGGTCCGGCCCCTTTTTAGTAAGATCCGAGATGGGAGCGACCTGGATAGAGAAGACTTAGAAGAATCGACGGTAATAATTGGCGAACCCTAAAAAGTTGGATAACCTGAAGATCCTTGGGTTGAGCCCATTCAAGGATAGCTTTAAGCTTAGCCGGGTCCATCGAGAAGCCTTGAGGTGTGATCATGTAACTCAGAAAAAGAACGCTGGTTACCTCAAATTGACTTTTCTCAAGTTTAGCATATAATATGTTTTCACGAAGATGAGATAGTACCAACCGGACACGAGTTCAGTGTTCGTGCAGAGAACAAGAAAAGATAAGAAAATCCAGATACACAAAAACAAAGAGCCCAAAAAATCTCTAAGATCATCATTTATAAGATACTGAAAAACTACAGGCGCGTTACATAACCCGAAGGGCATGACTAAATATTCATAATGTCTGCTTTTAGCATTAAATGCAGTTTTTCATTCAACCCCTTCTTTTATTCTAATTATATTGTATGCTCCGCATAAATCAATTTTAGTATAAATCACTGCATCCTTGAGTTCATTTAATAGATTTGTAAAATAAGGGGAAGAGGATATTTGTTTTTGACGGTAATTTTATAGAGTCCGTAAAAATCAATGCAGAGGTGAAGAGTTCCATCTTTATTTGACACAAAAAAGAAGCCTGCCCCCAAAGGAGAACGAGAAGGCCAAATAAACCCTTTCTGCAGATTTTCTTTCACATAGGCTTGAGTCTCCGGACAAGACAAAGAGTACAAACGGCCTTTATATGGAGCTCCAGGGACCAGATTTTTTTGCACAATCGAAGGGATGGTGAGGTGGTAAAACATCCGCTTCGACCTTGAAGAAAACATCAGAAAAGTCCATATATTGAGGAGGGATGTTTAATGTACCATAGAAAAAGGAATCTTAAGACAGGAAGAATTCCATTTGACGATCTTCCCAGAGGTACAGTCAATAACCGGGTTGTGTTTAACAAGCCGTGGATGTCCTAGGACCAGGGAGACGACTGGGCAGGAAGATAAATAAAACTGAATACACTCAACATGAGTGAGACTGACTTGTAACTGTAGAGGCTCAGTAATGAGAGTGATTTGACCACCCAACAAAGGTTCCCCATTCAGACTATAGGTGTTAATAGGATTAAGGGGACGCGTAGAAACTTTCCAGGACTTACCCAGCTCCAAATCCCACTCGTGGCACCACTATCGAGGAAAGCCTTTATGTTAAATACTGAGCTGTTGAAGGAAATATGAACTGGAATAGTCAGGGAATTGGAGGAAGACATTAAATTTACTCCCAGATTACTCCCAGATGCACTGGGATTAAGCATTAAGCGTTGTCTAAACAAGGCTGCCGGGAAGAGTCTGAAGTGCAGAATCGATTGCTACAGAATTACCAGTGTAAAACTGGAAACAGGTGGTAAGAGAAAGGTAGTATCGGACAGGGGTACAGTGACACAGGGATTACCAGCGAAAGACTGGAATACCGGATGTATAACAGTACAAAGCGGAACTGGGGTGCGGGTGGATAGGTACAGTAATTGCCAGAGAGAGACTGGAGTGCGGGTGGATAGGCACAGTAATACCAGTGAGAAACTGGAGTGCAGATAGATAGGCACAATATTACCAGTGAGATACTGGAGTGCATATGGAATAACACTGAAAACAGACATACTGATGGATGGAGAGATCTACAACAGTGGTAAGGGCAGATGAAGTGGCACTAGGGAATACAGGCAACAGAGCTGAATCCCAACAGACGAACAGGGGCGCACACTCAAACACAAAAACTCACTCACAACCAGGGAGGAGAGGTAGGTGGCAGGCAGGACGGGAAAGGCAGAACCAACAAGGACTACACACTGGCGGTAAGCTGGAGGGTACACTCAAAACTCAGGTAACAAGACAAAACGAGAAGCAGGCAAGACGGACCGAAGAACGTTATAACCGGTGCCATGCTGCGGGAGAGACCGGACTTTAAAACCCGCTGTTGATAATCAGAGCGGCAGCCGACCCGCACATCGAGCACATTGGCTGGCATCCATATCCCCTGGCAACGATCTGGACGCCCAGCCAGAAGGGGATGAGTCAGCACAGTGACGTGCTGAAGTAAAGAAAGAGGCGTGCTCAACATGCCACTATGAGATCGAGCGCCATGTAACATAGTGATCATCAAGCAGTATGATTTAGTATAATGACTGAGAGAGACACGTACCATACAAAGACAAGGGTGCTAGACCTTGGGAAGGCGGGTTTTGTGGAAATTGGGAAATGTATAAGTGATTCTTTGGCAGAGTGGTAGCACATGAAAGAAGTACAGCAGCAGTGGGGAAATAAAAAAATACATTATTAACAGCATCTTTGCATAAGAAAGGTTAGGAAAACCCCCAGAAAAAGAAAGCCAATGTGGTTTTTACAAAAGAGGTAGCAACTATAGTGAAACAAAAAAAAGATGGCATTTTGGAATTATAAGCAATATTAAAATAATGATGACAAGGAGGAGTATTTTGCAAAGCAGAAGGAGGCTAAAAAGGTTATCAGGACAGCAAAGGCACAAACTGAGGAAAAACTGTCCCACTTGGTACGAAAAGGAGACAACAGCTTTTTAAGGTATATAAATGAAAGGTTAAAAACTAAAGAGGGTATAGTAAGGCTCAAAACGGAGAGTGGGAGTCTTGTTGAGGGTGATATGATCCTGTAACCAATATACGATCTTAGTTACCAGATAGACAACAGAGGGTTGTAGTAAATGGAAACCCTTCTGGGGATGGAAAGGTAACCAATGGAGTACCCCAGAGTTCTGTACTTGGACCAGTACTATTTATTATCTTTATAGGTGATATTGGCTGTGGTATCGAGGGAAAAATTAGCTTTTTTGCAGATGACACAAAGATATGTAACAGGGTAGACATGCCAGGAGAAGTGCACAAAATGATGGATACATTAGAGATTATGCAAAGGAGCAACTAAAAAGGTCCATGGAATGTGTTACAAAACATACCAAGAAAGGCTAGAGTAACTAAACATGTATAGCTTGGAGCAGAGAAGGGAGAGGTAGAATATGATAGCAGCTTTCAAATATATCAAGGGTTGTGACCAACTAGAGGAGGGTGACATTTCCTTTTCAAAGCAAGAGGTGTAATAGAACACGAGGGCATGAAATTAAGCTGGAGGGTGGTAGATTCAGAGGAAATGTGCAGAAAAATTACTTCACTGAAAATGTGATAGTGTAATAGCCTCCCATCTGAGGTGATTGAGGCTAACAGAGTAGAACAGTTTAAACATGCTTCGTTTATCCTGGGGCAGCCAACTGGATTTATACAGGATGACTTGCTAATAACTTCAGCCAGTTCCTGGACAATCCGCCTAGACAATGGAAAATATTTTCCTTTCTTTCTTCCCTTAATAAATAACATTTCTTGCATTTGCATTTCTTCATTGGTTTCTTCAATACTTAGGGTCTCTTGAATAAATATTAGTACACTATCCACAGGTCAGGATTAAAATACACCTCTGCCTTTTACCCATTTTTTCAAGCTTCTGAACCTTTTCTAACTCAGATAAGTTACTCATGAGAGAATTAGGTTTTGAACGACAGTTTCTAAAAATCCTCCTTTGTGACAAATGTACCCACTAATGCTGTTTTCATTTACTAAATCCCTTCATTTGGGCAGACAGCTGTTGATGTTCAGTAGACACACATTTTGTGCACATAAACCCTGTAAAATCTTGTGGTAACATAACAAATGGTGTTTAAAAAGGTGCTAATTTTATCCTGGGGTGTCGGTAAAAAAATATTCAGTTTTATCTGGAAGCAGGAAGTACGATGTAAAAGCAAAAGTCCCAGGTATAACCGCTATTCGTAAGCCGCCACCGTCCTCCTTGAGAAAGGGCGGTTCTAGCCCAAAACGTGTTTATCATGGCAGCAGCACCCAGCACTTACCCTGACAGGAGACCGGAGGAGGACGGCAGCAGCTTGCGAATAGCGGCAGTACCCGAGACTTTTGCTTTTATATCGCACTTCCTGCTTCCACGTTTCCCACATGGATCCTCAGTTTGCGGTATAGACTGCTTTTATATTCACATGGTTTTATGGTTTATGTTATAGACAAGTGTATGTATTAAATATTTATTTTTCTTGTCATCTTATCTTTTATTCTTGGTATTCTCCCTGCGGAGAGCAAATATACTTTTGTTTCCCCTTTATCCTTGCTGGTCTCTGACCTAAAAACAACTGACTAACATGTTCCAAAACAATGTACAATAACACAACCACCGCTTATTCCCTTTATTATTATAAGCCCCCCACCTTTTCTCCCATACAAGTCTGGCTAAGCGTATGTACCATGTTTACCATCGTAACACCTCCCATATTATGCCAGGAGGGATGGCCTTAGGTACTCTGGACCTATCACGTTGCAGTACCATAGATAAAACAGTCTCTGTACCAGTGAGCACTTCATATACTCTTTTGGAAAGGAACTAGGACGCTGTCCTGACGAAGCCTCCACACAGAGGGGCGAAACGCGTAGACGTGAGAGCTCTCTGACGCCCTAGTAACCTCCAAACAGTCTCCGCTGGACCATACAGTTCTGAAGTAGCTCAGCAGTGAATCCGTATGCTTCTTTTACCTCACCGTTGCATGGCCGTAGCACACAGCGCATTGGCTGCCTCCAAGTGGAACTGAACGACGGGAGCAGCTTATCCAGCAGCGTACAGCTTAACCCATCAAGCAGGAATCCCCGCCAACCTTCTGACAAGGCAAAGCTTTCAAGCCCAGGAGCGAGTCATACCACTCCACGAGCATCCTTCCCTGCTCTACGGCCGCAGCACCCATAACAGCGGTAGTCCCATCACAGGACCTAATAGTGGGAGACGCATCATCACTCGTAAGAAAACATAGCACCAAGTTCATCCCTCACAGCGGGACGTCCACACCACGAGCCTACGAGCACAGCTCTGCATCCTGCAATCATACAACGAGATTTCACATCAAAGGTAACAAACTTTATTAACTGTCTTACCCTGTGCAGTCCTTATTTGCGGGCATAGACCTTTTTCACTCCAACGCTCACATATAGTGACACTAACGGCATTGATACTGCCACAAATCCAGAGTACATTTTTTCACTTAGGGATTTATCCCATACAGCAATATCATTGACTGCCAGCATATACCTTCAGGTGGTCAATCACCATCGCATGCCTTACAGTGCAAGCCACAACATTGTATGTGTACTTCTCACCTTTTGTATTAATATATATTTTTGAGGGATATTCCGTTATCAATAAATAGCTTTATTTTACCATTTCCCTGTCTCCTCTTTACTAGCGCTGGGCACATACACTCACCTACCGTCTCTTATTTGTTTAGGGAGCAAGGGTAGCTCCCCAGTACCTTCCGCTGCTTTTCCCCACCCTTGGCAGCGCCTTCAGACATCTCTATCTACTGACAACCACAGCTTACCCTAATTTATTAGGTTAGAACCGTTTTTTCCATGAGAGCTATACAGACTCAGAGAGAACACAGATTGACACACATCAATGTGGCGCCAAACAGCTTTTTTATATTCCTCCTGCACGCTGACATCCTTCCAGCTTAACTGATATCCCTGTAGTGCTCGGCCAGGCAGCACCAGGCTGTTGACATCAATTACCCTCTGTAGAGTAGGGGCAGACATCAACATTGGCGTCCTTCAACAAGGAAATGCCATAGAGGCTGGTCTCCCCGCTTCCTTTTCACTTCCCCAAGAATAGCGCTGTCATTCGACATCAGTTGTACTACATTCACTAACACACCTCTCATGATTCCAGAACAGAAAAAGGAGACACAGGAAGCAGGAAGAGAGACATTTATACACTGCCAGGTTTGTCTTTTTAATTGCCTGTCCTAACTCCAAAGAGTGGAAGTTAACCCATTAATGAATGCTGCCAGGAGGAAGAGCAAAAATTATTGCTAGAATTTGAATGCTTGTTATGGTGGTCAACAACAAAGTAAAGAGACATTCTGTTAACTTGCAAATTACCTGTTTAGAGTTTATCTTTTGCTGGAGATGCAATCACAATCACGTAAATGTAGAGAATGCAGATCAATAAAAAATGTCTAGCTCCCTATTTAATGCAGAAAAGCGTGTAGCTTTATCAGCTGTATCAAGGCCTATTGTACAGTAGGCCTTGATAAAATATGAATCTAGTGTTAGGAGAAACTTGTGAGAGAAACTATTGAAAATTGAGCTGACCTAAGGTCTTCGGAAGAGTCAGCAGTGAAAAGAAGAGTTTTAGAGATCCGAATACTGAAAGCTAATCTATGTCTAAAGTGGCAGCCATGTTGTAACAAGAATCCATTTTGTTTTAGGCATCCATTTTTGTATATTGCTTCAATTAATATTAGTTTGTTCAGCTTAGTAGCAATCTCAGACAATAGAATCCAAGTCCCCCTCCTGTTATAACTTAGAATGGGGGGTTGATGTGCAGTTGGGATTTGTTAAAATATAACTGCATAATTTGTCTTGGGCATCTTTGAGATCCAAGGTGTTTTAGAACTTAGTTGGTAAGATACAGTTGCCAATTAACTTGTATAGAGCAGCCATTTTTAGGTCACAGAATAGATTGCTTCATAGAATTTATGTGATTTAGATAGTTATTAGAAACATGCAAAACGCAAGGTCAGGGTATGTGCAAGTAGCCAAGCAGAACATTTCTAATTGGTTAGTCTTTACTATGTCTTCTATGTGATTGGTTTGAGGTCATTTTTTAGAAACTTCTAGAAAACAGTAACCAGAGTGCTATATATATATGTACGTACGCATGTAACCTTAATAAAGTTAGAACAATGCTTTTGACTGAGCAACCTGTGTCTGTCATTTTTGTTCTCTGGTATCATGAATGTGATAACTTTATGTGACTGCTGTTTAAACTTGGATCCATAAATCTATCTGAGCTGGCAGATTTAACACTAGAATTAAATTCATTCAGTGGGTAAATGTATAAGGACTCCAAGTGATTCCTATGTAACAGGCACAGAATTACAAAATTCACACACCATAGTAGCTAAAAAGAAAAAGAAAAGAAAAAAAAGACTAAAAATAACTATTTTGTGTTTTTTAAAAATGGTATTTTCTGTGCCAGTGCAGTTATAGGAAAGGCTGATGCTACATCGTGTTTACCTGCTGTTCAAACAGAAGTGTGTTGAGGGCCTGCCGGCAAGGCAGGATCATCATTGGAAAACCAACTGCCACAGACATCATAAATCCCACCCGGATCATCTCTGTCACTAAGTTGGAGGGAAAATTGACCAGCACATTACCAGCAATGGTTTCTGTAAAACTGACATAGCCAAAAAAGCCAACCTGGAAACATTAAGGCAAGACACACAAGATATTAATGATAGCAACTGTAAAAGGTAAAATCTTAAATATTAAGTTAAACCTTCTTCCAAATTCTTAAAGCAATATTTATTTTGCTAATATATCTGTCCTTTTCCTTTTGTGTATATTAAATAGTACCCAAACATTATTTCTAGAGGACCCTTTTGAAATTGCTTCTATCATACAAGGCTTTCCAATACACAAAAAGCAGCAGCATAGTAGAGGCAATCATTTTCATCTTAAGTAATATTCACAAAAAAGCTTACAAGAATTAGCAAGAAAATAAAATGAAGTGACACCACCGGGCACTACATGCAAATTGTGTCACTTTCAGTTTACAAATTTCAAGTGAATTCATTCTCATAAAAACTATAGTTTATTTCACTTTTCCTTCTTTTGTCAAATTAAACTACAACTTAAAATCAAATGCATTACAAATAAAAAGATCTTACCAATACATAGAATGTGGTCACAATATTTAGAGAAGATGCAAAAATGGAACTCATCGTCTTAACAGAGGGCTCATCCAAACTGTCGTATGTGGGAAGAACTTGACTAGACAAAAAAAGTATATATTTTATTTATTTTTTACAAAAATTTGGAATACTTTACAATACTGTAGACATTATGATACAACTTAGAAACAAATTATTAGAAGAAAAAGCCCTTGTACACCACTCTCCCCCG
>WWET01002944.1:189367-203179 GCA_011038615.1 Limnodynastes dumerilii | reverse complement strand
CTATTCTTAAAATGTCTTGTTTTTGACTGTTCCTTAATTGAAGAAGCAATTGTACTTGTTTGGCCTTTATGAAAGTAAGGGATATCAGGGATCTTAAAAATGAAATTTTATATTGCTTGCTCTACATATTAATGAGTTAGTTTTATCAAATATTTTGTTGTACAAAGGATATCACCTTGACATTAGAGGTCAAGTAGACACTACCATAATGAATTGTTTGTATTTAATTTCTTAACTGCAGAGGTTATTATGGAGTGTGAGGCAATATCAGGTCTTCATTTTAAAAGACCATCGTGCTTAATTAATTGCTGTCAGTTTGCATAGAAGTAAGTTTTAGGGATGCGAGGTGTCATCCACCAAAAGGTATTCATTTTAGCTAGCCCTACCCTTTACCCTTTCCTAACCCTAAGTCTCCCTTTCCCACAACCTAAGCCTAACCTTCCATTTCTTCAGCCCTAACCCTCCATGTCCTGCAGCCTATCCCTAACTGTCCATGCCCCACAGCCTATCCCTAACCCTCCATGCCCCATAGCCTAACCCTAACCCTCCCCTTAAGCCCTAACCCTAAACTTTTTACCAGCCACAGCTGCCACAGCCTAACCCTAATCTACCCGCCGCAAGCACTGCAGCCTGTAGCAATTGGGAACGAGGCAATAGGTTCCAATTCCCAATTTAAATTTTCTATTTATAAAGCTTTCCGAACAATGATTCAGCTGCCATTCAGCTGGCAGCTCTATCATACTCACAATATAGCTAGTTGCACCACATCCCAGAGGTAAAGAAAGTGAATTTTGATCCATTTAGACTGGGTTCTTAATAATATGTGTAGTACCTACACACAGATTATTTGGACTATGTAGAGAAGAACAGGATACCTGGAAAGACTGGAAAGTGTGCATCAGATGGCAATGCATTTTTAAAACATTTATTTACAAGCCAAAATGTTTGTGTCACTGTCAGAGTTTCACTGTTTTAGTTAGACTGTAAAATTTCCATGAGTTTTTTTCCGTGTTTATAAGTTATAATTGAGTGTGGGTCCCCATTGCGAACGACCCTATTTCGATAGGGCCATAGGCTCCCATCCAGTTCTGAACTGACTGGGATATCAATTGCTTATGCCTCCCCCCCAGCCCCCCCCTACAGCCTAACCCTAAGTCCCCCCTGAAACTTAACCCTAAGTCTCCTCCCCCCTGTAGTCTAACCCTAAGTCACCAGCTGCAGCACTTCCGAAAATACGAATCACATACTCACCCATTCATAAAAAAAAATTCTGAAACGACTCTTATTCAATATAGGGACAGCCGAAAAGCAACTTTTCGCTGTCCCTACTTCGCAATGAGAGGCATCTCAGCGGGGACTCGCAAAACTTATAATTACATGCCCCAGACTCTAACCTGTTTGTGACAGTTACAAGCAAAGCTGAAATGTGTTTGCTTTTGTCAATTTGCTGAATGTGAAATTTCTGCTGTTCCATTATTCGTAACACATAAAATAAAATCCAAAGAAAAGTACTACCTATATGTTTTATTATGTCCTATCTGGATTACATCAGAAATGAACATTTTACAGCAGTTGTTCCTTACAGCATAATTTAACAAATCAGAAAGTAAATATACACATTGTTATGTATTCTCACATATGCTAAATAAATATATCTTTTAGCGAGAAAAAAAAAAGGTCAATATTATGCCCCATGTTGTGCAATTCAACATTGCGGCTTATTCAGAGATCCGTTTTTGAGGGAAGTTCTGTGCGTATTTTTAGGATCGGATCAACGGTGGATGCATAGTAGCTTTATTTACGCAGTTTACATTGGCTATACGCACGTAAGTACCTCACGGACATACATGTGAATCGCACTTGGGGACATACGCACGGAAATCCAATGTACGGGAAAATGTTCATAAAAGTAGGTGGGGGGGTATTTAAATGAATGCATGGAGGCGCGGTTATATAGAATCGCTCGGACGGATCACAAATACGCACGGAAGTCATCAACCGCACGTCCGGGAGAGGGGAGTGTCAGGGTTGTTGGTGGGTGTTTCCTTGCTCCGGCTGTGCGTATAATTGCATACATTAAAAAAATGGTTCTCTGAATACGCCCCATTATTCTCATCAATGAACCTCTAGACAAGTTTGTGAAACGAAAAAAAAAAAAAATTTGCTGTAGCAGACTACTATCACTCACTGATCATTTAATGATTTCACTCATACTGAGGCACATGGTCGAGTGACTCAAATGTGTTGAAGCTTAAACACAGCTGATAAGGAACTATGAAAGGCAAAAGCAGAAATACAAAGAAAACAGCTGTTTCTTCCTATTTCTACTATCTCTGTACCTCCTGGCATTTAAAAAAGCCACAACCCTGGAAAAATCAATGATTTCTTTTTCAGTTATTGGCTCAGCTTCTCCAGACTTCACTGTCCCCACAATTCTGAATAGGGACAGGGCATTTGTGAAATTCAAGATATATAGAAGACCTTTACCACAAATAATCCAACATGATAGCTTCTTTTGTGAACATGCATGGCAGCCATTAGCCATTAGCACATCCACAGAAGACAGGTAGCCCTGTTGGAGAACAAGTATTAAATATAAGAATTAAAATAAAAAAATGTTTTAAACTGTTTTTATTTGAGATATTAACAGATGTTACATCACAGCCAAATTGAGAGATGTAGATACAATATATCTATTAGCAAAATTTAAAGTTATATATCATTTATATTTACTACAAGACCATTAGTATTGAGTCAAAATCAGAGTGTTGGGCAGAAGTAGATTCAGCAGCTTTGCCTGATTAATTGTGTGTACAATGGAAAACAAACCATACCTAGAGAATTAAAGATATCAAATCCAGACCTCCGATTCCACTTTAGGTCTCTCCACTCGCATGCATGAAGTTACCATCGATGGACCCTACCTTAAAATTTACAAGCTGTCCACAGCTTGGGGCGATTAGGAAGTCTGGATGGGGCATAAGGGCCTTAACTTGTCCTTACTGTCCACTTTGAATATATCCCCTGCCCATCTTGCATATGTGACACTCTTGGAAACACTTACATACAGAAGCCTGGATCCTGAAGGTGCGGGTCCAGTCAACATCTTCTTGGGGTTGCCGGTTGTCTGACGTGCTGTAGTAGTAATAGCCTATCAGAGTCAATGCCCATCTCCAGACACTAACAACTGCCATTGTCCAGAGATCACTGTCGGCTGCCTGACAGACTGTTACTATTATACCCTGTCAGATAGCTGCCGATAATCTTAGCACACTGACAGCTGTCAAGTGTCCAGAAATTGCAGACAAGCTATTATCCTTACACCCTGTCAAATAGCTAAGGTGATCTTCAGACAATGACAGCTATCAGACACAGAGACTGCGGAAATCTCAGTTTCATATGCACAGCGCATAATGGGGCTGATCCAGAAGAAGGTACAACAGGGGAATTACGATGCCCATGTACAACAGGGGAATTGTGCACATGTAAACAAGCATTTTACGATTTCGTACCAGCTGGCATACGTAACAAAGTTACGTACGCCAGTGGTTATGATAAAGGGGCTGCAACTCCAATTTACGATGATCGTATATCCACCATAGAGGCAGAGATAGCCATGTAAATTAGGGTTCGGAGCGGGGGAAGGCCCGTTACGACTACATCTGCGGCCAGAAGGTCGCAGACTAATTGTAAATTTTAAGGTAGGAATCTGGACATGTAAGTGTCTAGATTTTTACTACCTTGAGCAGGGAGTGCAGGGGGTGTGCACTCCCCACTACGCAATTGTCCGTAATGACCTTGTGCTTAGGTCATGATCCGGCCTGATCTGATGATGTTAGACGACTGTACTGTGCTACTGTGAGAGAATTCTGAGGCTCCAAGACACTGAGGAGAGGAACCAGTGAGCCACCTTCGCAATCAGCCAGACAAAGAAATAAACCTACATTAGGTAAGTGGTGTTATTATTTCCATAACTTTTTTGTTTATTGTCAAACTAATTTGTATGGAAGGAACTTAGGACTAGATTCATATTTACCCTTGTATTCCGTACGGTAGCCTCCACTGCAGAGGCTATCATATGCAATTTGTGATCCACAAGTCCGCATGTAGGAGAGCAGGACAATGCCCTCTGCTCTCCTACATGTGGATTGTGAATCTGCCAGCAGGATTCTACCTTAAGTATTCCAAATGGAAACCCTTTCATACTGCAATACTTAGCCAAGACCTTACTGTACGACTAACATGCCTCTGTCCAACCCCCATGCTTATCTCCTACGTTTGGGGGTGGGCACACTGTGATCTGTATGGAGTGCAGCATCGGTCAGCTACACTCCATTGTGGAGAAAATTGTACTGGGTGGGTGTGGGTCCCCGGAAAGTATGGCCCTATTTCAAAAGGGCCGTTTTTTTCCAGCCAGTTTCGAACTGTCATCCCCTTACACTTAAGAATCATTAAATCTTTGATATTGAAAACATTAAGTTTAACATTCTTTACACGCTTTCAAGTAGCTCTATAGAGAGTATTATAATCATCTCCTAGCAACTCTGTTGCCATGGAATCTATATAAATTATTTGACTGCTTGTAATCTTAAATTTATATAAAATCAAAAGATGCAAATATAGGCAGATAATATTAGGAGTTCAAAATATATCAGCTAATAATGTTTTTGCTTGTATTGATTTATTTTTCATATGTTGACTTTAATAAAATAAGTTATTTATACTCCTTTCACACTGATCCAATGACTTGGGGTATTGACGGGCCAAGCCATGATGACTAGGGTTGATGCTCAATGTGAAAGAGTCGGACTGTCTCTACATGGGTCCAATGACCCAGGAGTCAAAACCAGGACAATTGGAAGGTTTTACCTGGTTCCCAACCTGGGTAGCCTCCAGTATGAAAGGTGAGACCTAGGTTTTATTAACCCGGGTCTCACAGAGGGGAAGTGATTGGGAGATTAGGGACATGAGTCATCAAATTGATGACTCACAGGACATACCCAAGTTAAAAAACCTTGGATATTGCTCAGTGTCAAAGGTAAAAAAAAAAAGAAAAAAAAAGGGCGAAGAGCTGGGACACGGCAATAACCCGAGTTCAAAAACCCAGGGTGGCAATGTGAAAGCAGCAGGGCCTGGATAAGGGTTTAAGGGAGGGTGTGTGTTGTGTGTGTGTAGATACACAGACACACAGACACACACACACACATACATATTTATATACATATATATATATATATATAGAGTTCGGAATACGGCACTCAATTCAGGAAAATACTGTCAGAGGTGCCATGCAGGAGGATTGGACATAGAGAAATTGGAAGGCCGGCACTCAGATGAAGAAAAAGGGGTTTAATTAAAAGATCCAACGTTTCAGTGTCCTAAGACACTTTCATCAGGGAAACACAAGAAACAATGGTAATGATAAACGCTCAAATATTTATACAAAAAGAGAAACATGACTCACCCATCGCAGAGCATCAGAGCCACAGGCTGCACGCTGTACCGGAGCTCCTCCTTCCCGGCGCACAGTAAGTAGGAGTCGCATAAAACGGGTGTCAATTCGGGTTGCTAAGCAACAAACCGGACGCTACCAAACATATATACTGTATATTGGGGATAGTGGTGTGATTGAGGGATTAATATGTATAAACATTAATATATTCATAAATATAAATAATATTCATAAATATAAATAATATTGTAATACTGGGAGTGGTGTGACTGGGTGGTATAATGTACAATGCATTGGTCTAACTGGGGGTTTAAAATGTTATGTGGGTAGAGTGGTGCGATTGGGAGAGTACAATGTAGACTTATATAAATTTTGCAAAGTGAAAGTCTTCTAAATTCTCAGTTCACAATTTTTAAGTCGGAATTTTTAAAAATAATATTATAAAATATTTATACACATAGTTATTATTGCCAAATGCTGCAAACGCAATCCTCACCAATAATGTCTTGATCAAAGTTTGTCAACTGGCTACCATCGAAAAAATAGCCAGGTATGCCAAATATTCCTACAACTTAAGTCTGGTGTGATTGGTTTGTCTCCCCTGGGTAATTCATCTTTCAGCCTTACTTTATATGGTAATGTTGACCAATCAATAGAGAGCGGCAGATTTTATGCATCGTAACTCTGATTGTACGTAACTCCATACGAAAAGGCATGGCATCTCTAAGCAAGCTGATTTGCATTGTGGGAGGAGGGAGACATTTAAATTGTACAGAATGGGGTGGGTTAGGCACTTATGGATGACAAGGCATTACGTACGACCAGAGATATGCAAGGAAAGGTTAAGGTGGGGTTTGAACACGTAAATCAGCAAAATGACATGCATGCGAGGGGAATGCCTGGGGGAGTGCATTATACATACTAGTGCATAACTCGTGTACACCTGCATGCGTAAAATGGCCTAAAGTCTGTATCTGGCCCATTGTTTCTATATTTACTTATCTAATTAATTTCCATTAATATAATAAAAAAAGAATGTTTGTTACAAAAAATATTTGAAAGGCAAAATAATTTCGTTTTTAATAATTGTGGAATTGGGGTGGGTAAATCAGTTCTATAAATTCTGTGCAACAGTGCTCAGATAAGTTTTAAAGCATTGTTGCAAATAAAGTAAATATTGTCAATATTGGTGTTTTTATTATTTTTTCTTGTTTTATTATGTGATGTACTGTCTTTCCCCGAAAATAAGATAGTGTCTTGTATTTTTTTTTTTTTCTTCAAAAAGGCACTAGGGCTTATTTTCGGGTTAGGGCTTATTTTTTTTATTTTTTTTTTATCCCCTCTTATATTTAGGTTAGCAGTGTAGCACACTGTAGGTTGTTTTTGTGGTATAGGGGGAGATGAAGCTTGGTGGTGGGTCTGTGGTTGAGTTAGACAGCTGAAGCTGGGGTTCAGACCTAGCTAGACACATAAAATGGAGCCTATTAAGCAGGAAATGGACACTCACCTTAACTGTGCACACTGTAGTTCACTTGCTCAGAGCCCGGTGCACCACCAGTTCGCCCAAAGTATTTGTCAGAAGTAGACCACAGCTGTAGAGGCAGGGCTCACTCACCGATGGATCCGAGAGAGAGGCTTGCAGTAACAGTGGGCCAGGCGAGTGGACACTCACAGGCCGGGAAACCTCGGTGCTCAGTGGAGTCAGGACGCACTGCACGTGACTAGGGCTTATTTTCGGGGTAGGGTTTATATTCAGGAAATATGAAAAATCAAGGTAGGGCTTATTTTATGACTAGGTCTTATTTTTAGGGAAAGAGGGTATTACTGATTATACCACATATATATTACACTATTACATATAGAAATACAAAAGAGAAAAGAAATCAGAACGAAGGCAGTAAGATACACAACTCAGATATAATTTATCAATCTCCGGCAGCTACTTTTGAGGGAGACCACCCCTTCTAACAAAAAAGGAAATTAATAAGAAAAAAGAGCGCTAGGAGATTGTAAAAATATAATAAATTTATTCAACATGCATAAAAATAATTACTAAAAGAAATTACTGATCAAGATAACAGTAATTATGCAGGATAGATACACAGAAAAAACAATACCATATAACATAAAATATATATAAAATCGCCACAATATAGCTTCAGTTGTAAGCTCCGTAGTCATAGGTGCACCTATATAGATGATATTGATTGGTATTGAATATAATTCCTTTATCTTGACTGAGAATGTTTATATATAGAAAGAGAGGGCCATAAGATAAGAAAGTACTCAAATCTGAGTTGATCAGATGTCCGTGAGGTACTCCTCTTGGGTAATCAAGAAAGTCAACAGCTTATCTCCAAGATAGTACAAGATAGTAAGTGAAAACTTGCAGGCACAACAGAGTCAAGTATATATCCGATAATACTGCAGTAAATGCTGTGTTATTAAAATGGGTATACTGGCTATGCCAGTGAATATTTATCACCTCAAACGCTGTGCTGATTCAGTGTATCTCAGCGGTGAGCTGACAGGTAATGAGATCGCGCCTGGTGTGGAGAGGAGGCCGTGCCTGTATTCTGCTTTCTCCTCGTGCAGTCTCACTCTTTATGTTGTGCGCTGCGGTGGTATACTCAATTATGGATACATGCCAACTTTCCCAAAATGTCCAGGACTTCCCTCCGCATCTGCCCCTCAGGGAGACATGTTGACATGTTGATAGCCCTTTTAATTTTTTAGAATTGTGCCCCTTGTAATGTCCAGCCTCCATGTGTGCCCCTTGTAATGTCCAGCCTCCATATGTGCCCCTTGTAATGTCCAGCCTCCATATGTGCCCCTTGTAATGTCCAGCCTCCATTGTCTGCCCCTTTTAATATCCAGCCTCCATTGTCTGCCCCTTATAATAGCCATGCTCCATTGTCTGCCCCTTATAATGCCCAGCCTCCATGTGTGCCCCTTATAATTTCCACCCTCCATTGTCTGCTCCTTTTAATAGTCAGCCTCCCTGTGTGCCCCTTGTAATGTACAGCCTCTATGTCTGCCCCTTGTAATGTCCAGCCTCCATGTGTGCCCCTTTTAATGTCCAGCCTCCATGTGTGCCCCTTATAATGTCCTGCCTCCATTATCTACCCCTTGTAACGTCCAGCCTCCATGTATGCCCCTTTTAATGTTCAGCCTCCATTGTCTGCCCCTTATAATGTCCACTCTCCATGTGTGCCTCTTGTAATGTTCAGCCTCCATTGTCTGCCCCCTATAATGTTCAGCTGTACAGCTGTAATGTTCAGCTGTGATGTATGTCCCTTATGTACAGCCTCCATGTGTGCCCCTTATGTACAGTCTCCATGTCCTCTTACTTACCTTTGATGTCCCTTCCTCCGCAGCGCTTCCTCTTCTCTGGCGCTCCCTCTCTCCGTCTGCTGGTCTGCAGTCACGTGGTGCGGTACTGGTAATACCTGCTAAATGCCCTGCCGCATATACAGCTGCAAGGGTTTTTAACAAAAATAAAACCAACTTTGTCCCGAGAGTCTGATCTCTCGGAACAAGTTGTGAGTCGGACAGGACAATGGGACAGTCCCGCTTTAGGGACTGTAATGAAAAAGGTGCCGGAACACCATTCCAGTGTGTCCAAAGACATTAAAAAAAAAGCCCTGGCTTTTATAATATATACCAAGTCACCAGTATTAAATATCCTCCTTTAACCCACAGTAAACTTTATTAACTGCTCTTACTTTCCATGCCTGATCATTGCAAGTACACAATATAATTTAAATTTATTTTCAGGCAGGTTTAATTTTAAACTATTATGATGTCCTATATCTGTTTCTTTCTGCAGAGTATGGACAATGCAATACAGACAGTACAAGATGAGTTGCAGAATCAGGAGTAATCTCTGTAATTATGTCGGATCGTTATAGAAACTTCCAATCTGTACCCGGCTTTAATGTACCCACACTGTTTCCCAGAGCTTAGCACAGTAAAATTACCTAAGGCATCTCCTCCTGGTTGTACTTTTGTCTAAAGACAAACAATATGGTTCTTTTATAGAGGTTTAAATTTCATCTTATCACTGAATGCCTTTCTGCACTTTTGTGTAATTTATGTATAAAACCTTGCACATTGCCAGGAAATTTGTCATTGCAAAAACTTATTCCAATTCTTCCTGTGACATGTATATAATTATCTTTAAGATCTGTGAATGGCAAACAATTTGCATTCTGTTTTGGCTCATCTTAGGTTAGTACAGATGTATTTGTTATGCTTATTTTTAATTACTAAAGAAATGCAACTCCAGACAAAACTGTCTCATCCACTAATTCCTTATTGCCTCTTTCCTCATCACTTTAATCTCTGTATACAAAATGTAAAGGCTGATCGTTCAAAGAATATAATAAAAAAGAATGTTTGTTACAAAAAATATTTGAAAGGCAAATTTAGTTTGGAACCACTGTCAGACCTCTTTACAAATAAAAGTAAATCTGCATAGTCATTATATAAAAAATGGTGGAATTGGGGTGGGTAAATCAGTTCTATGAATTCTGTGCAACAGTGCTCAGATAAGTTTTAAAGCATTGTTGCAAATAAAGTAAATATTGTCAATACTGGTGTTATTATTATTTTTTCTTGTTTTATTATGTGATGTACTGTCTTTCCCTGAAAATAAGACACTGTCTATTTTTTATTTTTTTTAATCCCTTCTTGTATTTAGGTTAGCAGTGAAGCACACTGTAGGTTTTTTTTTGTGGTATAGGGGAGATGAAGTTTGGTGGTGGGTCTGTGGTTGAGTTAGACAGCTGAAGCTGGGGTTCAGACCCAGCTAGACACATAAAATGGCGCCTATTGAGCAGGAAATGGACACTCACCTTAACTGTGCACACTGTAGTTCACTTGCTCAGAGCCCGGTGCACCACCAGTCCGCCCAAAGTATTTGTCAGCAGTAGACCACAGCTGTGGAGGCAGGGCTCACTCACCGATGGATACGAGAGTAAGGCTTGCAGTAACAGTGGACAAGGCAAGCGGACACTCACAGGCCGGGAAACCTCGGTGCTCAGCGGAGTCAGGACGCACTGCACGTGACTAGGGCTTATTTTCGTGGTAGGTTTTATATTTCAGGAAATATGAAAAATCAAGGTAGGGTTTATTTTATGACTAGGTCTTATTTTCGGGGAATGGAATGTGTAGCAGACCCTACCATAGAGTTTTGTCCATGAGCAAAGTAAAAAATTGGCCAACTTTTGTTTGAGAAAATGAAGCAAGCTCTTACATCTGGAACCAATCATAAAGCTGAATGACCAGGAAATGTGAAGCAAACTGTAGAAAACATGTTTATATCTAGTGTTCAGTAACACACTCTCACAGCTTACAAAAAGGGACCATTGCTGACTTCATTATATTGTTCACCTTAATGTCCAGCCTCCATATGTGCCCCTTGTAATGTCCAGCCTCCATTGTCTGTCCCTTTTAATGTCCAGCCTCCATTGTCTGCCCCTTGTAATAGCCATCCTCCATTGTCTGCCCCTTATAATATCCAGCCTCCATGTGTGCCCCTTATAATTTCCACCCTCCATTGTCTGTCCCTTTTAATAGCCAGCCTCCCTGTGTGCCCCTTGTAATGTACAGCCTCCATGTCTTCCCCTTGTAATGTACAGCCTCCATGTGTGCTCCTTTTAATGTCCAGCCTCCATGTGTGCTCCTTTTAATGTCCAGCCTCCATATGTGCCCCTTGTAATGTCCAGCCTCCATGTATGCCCCTTGTAATGTTCAGCCTCCATTGTCTGCCCCTTGTAATGTTCAGCCTCCATTGTCTGCCACTTATGTACAGCCTCCATGTCCTCTTACTTACCTTTGATGTCCCTTCCTCCGCAGCCCTTCCTCTTCTCTGGCACTCCCTTTCTCCGTCTGCTGGTCTGCAGTCACGTGGTGCGGTACTGGTAATACAGGGCTCCTACGGGAGCCCTGTAGGAACAAATCTGTTGCTAGAATGGCAGTGACTGCATAGGTTCGGTCACTGCCATTGCAGGGCCCGTAGGAGCCCTGTATTACCTGTACTGCTAAATGCCCTGCCGCATATGCAGCTGCAAGGGTTTTTAACAAAAATAAAACCAACTTTGTCCCGAGAGTCTCATCTCTCGGGACAAGTTGTGAGTCGGACAGGACAGTGGGACAGTTCCCCTAAAGCGAGACTGTCCCACTGTAATGAAAAAGGTGCCGGAACACCGTTCCAGTGTGTCCGACGACAAAAAAAAGCCCTGGCTATTATAATATATACCAAGTCACCACTATTAAATATCCTCCTTTAACCCACACTAAACTTTATTAACTGCTCTTCCTTTCCATGCCTGATCATTGCAAGTACACAATATAATTTCAATTTATTTTCAGGCAGGTTTAATTTTAAACTATTAGGATGTCCTATATCTGTTTCTTTCTGCAGAGAGTATGGACAATGCAATACAGACAGTACAAAGATAAGTTGCAGAATCAGGAGTAATCTCTGTAATTATGTTGGATCGTTATAGAAACTTCCAATCTGTACCCGGCTTTAATGTACCCACACTGTTTCCCAGAGCTTAGCAAAGTAAAATTACCTAAGGCATCTCCTCCTGGTTGTACTATTGTCTAAAGACAAACAATATGGTTCTTTTATAGAGGTTTAAATTTCATCTCATCACTGAATGCCTTTCTGCACTTTTGTGTAATTTATGTATAAAACCTTGCACATTGCCAGGAAATTTGTCATTGCAAAAACTTATTCCAATTCTTCCTGTGACATGTATATAATTATCTTTAAGATCTGTGAATGGCAAACAATTTGCATTCTGTTTTGGCTCATCTTAGGTTAGTACAGATGTATTTGTTATGCTTATTTTTAATTACTAAAGAAATGCAACTCCAGACAAAACTGTCTCATCCACTAATTCCTTATTGCCTCTTTCCTCATCACTTTAATCTCTGTATACAAAATGTAAAGGCTGATCGTTCAAAGAATAATGGCGGGTTCAAGAACAGACCAAATGCTTTAATTCAATATCTGAACTTTATTGAATAAAAAAAAAAAAACTGAACAGAGCATCCCCACAGGCTGTTTCACTGGAGTTCAGACAGGTGACATCCCTTTTTGGATGATGTTCCAACTCTTCATAAGACCTTGTTATGTGTAGCTCTCTACTGCACCCAAATAGACTATCCCAGTTCATTGTTTACAACAGGTCTTCCATTTTCATCTTATGTTAGTTTTACTATTAAATAAAAGTGTTATTAGGTGATCTAAATATGTATATATTAAATAGAGGCTGTTTTCTAAGATTTATTTTTGCATTGACATAATATTCTTCCTTCAGTTCACTACTCATTTAAAATAATCAGAAAATATCAGAGAAGATGTATTTTTGTACACTGCAAGCAATACATGTTAAGATTGATATCATGAATATAACTCAGGAAAGGACCAGCAGCCCTCAGGTAGCCTACTGTCTCTTGGCCTGACATGAAATAAAAAGTACTCTATATCGACTTCCATTTTGGCAGTCTAAGGCACTGCTTTGCTCTAGCTTACCATCAGATATTCACCGTGCTGTACAGATACTTTAGAGTTTTATCTCTCTCATGGTAGTGATAAAGAACATCAAGGTTTTCTTTCTACATAAAAGGTTATTTATCAAAGTCTTTCTGCTTCAAAGACTCCTACTAAAAATGCTGGAACTTATACCATAGAAAATAAATTCTTTATTACATTTAACTGGAACATACTAGTTGATACATTTCAAACAATTCTCTTGGGTATCTGTAGTATCAGCAGAAACTGTTTTAAATCACCATATGTGGGAATATTTTGTTATTTTACTGTCAGTTTTGTGTGTTCTGTGTCCAAAAACTATCCTGATTTATATATTGCAGTGTCACATAACGAAGAAAGCCTCATAAATATATTCTCATGTATCAGAAACATAAAAAAAATATATATATATACACACACACACACACATATATACACACACAGTCAGGTCCATAAATATTGGGATATCAACACAATATTCATATTTTGAGCTCTATACACCACCACAATGGATTTGAAATGAAACAAACAAGATGTGCTTTAACTGCAGACTTTCAGCTTTAATTTGAGGATATTTACATCCAAATCAAGTGAACGGTGCAAGAATTACAACGGTTTCTATATGTGCCTCCCACTTTTTAAGGTACCAAAAGTAATGGGACAAACTAAACAATCCTAAATCAAACTTTCACTTTTTAATACTTTGTTGCAAATCCTTTGCTGTCAGTTACATCCTGAAGTTAATACTTTGTTGCAAATCCTTTGCAGTCAATTACAGCCTGAAGTCTGGAACGCATAGACATCACCAGAC
>WWET01002944.1:163912-180007 GCA_011038615.1 Limnodynastes dumerilii | reverse complement strand
TGCGAATAAACAAGCACGCCCCTAACACTCCCATAGTAAAGTACCTGCTTACGGCGGCTATACCCTACACTGGGTACGACCGTCGGCCGTACGAATTTTCGCACATAATACGCTGAGCGTACGGGCTTAGCACGCCCATACTGTACAATTTAAATGGCTATCCCCGCCTCCCTGTTGTAAAACGAGCGCCCAGGCGACCGTCGTACTGAACGCACGCCCCTCGAGCGAAAAATTCGCACACCATACGACCGCTATACGCTCATGTCGTCCAGCCGACCGGAAGCTGTCATACTGGGCATGCGCGGTGCGAATTTTCGTACGAAAATACGCAAAAAACCGTCGTACGCTCGCCCGTCGGACAGCAATTTCGTAGCTCTGGATCAGGCCCACTGTCCGATATCGACAATTTTTATTGCAAACCACTTGATCGGATTATCGGACGGCAACCATTACTTTTTGATTATCGTCCGTTTCTGACAATAATCGGCACCATACACTACAGCGATAATTCGACCAATCCACGATAATTCGAAGATCGGGATGATAATCGCTCTAGTGTATGGCCAGCTTAACCATTGGACAATCTTTTAAAATCAATACATATACAAGAAAAAAGGTAACAGTACTACTAAGAGCTGATGTGCTTGATAATCCACAAAACCTCTATAACATCATATGAGGATAATTATAACCCCAAGATGAAAAGAGATAAAAAAAATTGTATGACTGACTACTTGAGTGTGATATCCACCTCTTATATTAAAATCCCTACCATATCCATACAATTACGTAGTAGGGGAAGGAAGGGGCGGTGCAGGATAGGGGAGACAAAGATAGCCCCCCCATGGGAACATAGGTGTAAATAAGATCCACTATAAAACACTAAGATTCCTATCTTACAGAAAACATGGAAATGTGCTAGTGATCCTAATAATCCAAAAAACCTCCCTGCCTTAACTATACAGCTAAGTCATGTGGGGGGGAGGTAGATAATGTAAGGGGGTATGTGGGGACGATGGTTATCCTACAGGGATATGAAAATAAAAAAATATGATATAACTTTCCCTAAAAAACAATAGAAATTTGAGGAATATGAATCATTGACAGCCTTCATAGATAAAATGGAAAGTCCTCAGGAAGACTGACATATACTGGAGAAAGGACCAAGGATCAGGGCAAGCAGGCTAAACAGGCAGGAGAAAAATACAAGGGTTACTTATGATCCCATAAGAAAAAGTCACTCTGACTAGGGGCCCCTAATTTTTTTTTTAGAATTGATAGTATTGGGGTAGATCCTAAGCTACGTACGCTAGCGTATTTATGCTAGCCGGTGACGTAAAAATGCTGTTTTGTATGTACTGTGCATGCGCGCGGCAGATGTTAAGCCACGTAACTCTGAATGTATGTACCAGCAGCGTATCAACAGCGTAACTACGAGCGAAGGGGCGTCACAGCCATACGACACCCATAATTACGCCTCGGAGGCGGGGCAAGGCATTTAAATCCTACAGTATGGGTGTGCTTAGGCACTTATGTACGTGAAGCCTTTACGTTCGTCAGTAGTTACGCTTTGAAAAGTTAAGGTAGGGTTTGGCAAGCGTAAAACGGCCAAAGTACGTACGAGCGTGGGGAGTGCTTAGGGGAGTGCATATGCTACGCGATGAAATGTAATGATAACGTAGCTCTGGATCTGGCCCATTGTTAGGATATAGTATATAATATTGATAGGATATAATATTTGTAGGCAGGGTTGCCATCAGTGGGTGATTGCCAGGACTTTTGTCCCAGGAAAAACTGCAAATATAAAAAAAGAGTCCAACAGCTGTTTTCCAGCTAAGTCTGTTGGAACATATGGGAGAAACGTGTCAGAGTATATATTCTCACCAGAGCAACAACACAGCACCAGTTTTGCTTATACATAAATATTGATATACTTTTCTTTTATCTCTTGGAATAAGGAATCTTGATAGGTTCTTCATATCCTTTCTAGAAACAAATCCACAGTCTCTATCCTGATATAAAGACTGCATCTATGTGGACTTATCCACGTGTGCTAGACGGGAACTTGGACCTCTAGAAAGGTGGAACACAATTGGATGTTACATTTAATGCATCCCTTTATTTTTATCTCCACGGAGATAGGAAGAATTTACTTTCAATATCCTTGGGGTACACTCTATGCAAAGGAGGCTATATCCATTCAAGCTAGCCGGGAGACATTAGCATTATGGAGTTAGAGGTACTCATATCGGAGTCAGATAAAATATTGTTTTGACTATTTAATCTAACAAACTGAAAATTAAATACTACTGCATAGCTACCAGGGATTCCAATTGCCTATTTTGATATGATTATTATATCTGCCTATGAAAAATATATCATATCTATCAGACCTATAATGCACAAACTTCATATTATTTGTTCCAATCTATTGATATTGAAACTTAATACGTTCAAATAGTGCCAGACATTGGGCCAGATCCTAAGCTAAGTACACTAGCGTATTTATGCTAGCTGATGATGTCAAATCAGCTATTTGTATTTACTGCGCATACTCCGCGGCAGATGTTACGCTACGTAACTCCTAACGTGGGTACCATCAGCGTAAATACGAACAAAGGGGCGGGGGCATCAATACGACACCCGTAATTACACTTTGGAGGCAGAGGGAGGCATTTAAATTGGACAGTATGGGCTGGGATTGGCCGTCACGTACGTAAATCCATTACGTACATCAGTACTTACACTATGAAAAGTTAAGGCAGGGTTTCGGCAGCGTAAAAAAACAACAAAAGTACATACAAGCGACTGAGTGCCTAGGGGAGTGCATGGAACTTACGCTAGCATAAATACGCTACGAGTTCTAGCGTTACTAGTCTGTAGGTCTGGATTTACCCCATAGTGGATAAGTACATTTACCTAATCTTCTATCCTTCCTTTTGCAATCTACAAATAAACTTAAATTTTTGTGACCATTGTCTGTGTAAATGCTCTCAATGCAGATCAATAAGCACGCGTACTGTTACTTCACCTGTGGTTTTCCACAGCCAGTGTTGTTAAACTACAGTTCCTTCCTAGTGTTCTTTGGCATGTATTAGCCGTACCTGTTTAGGGATTTGGAAAGCCCCAAGAATGAGCAGGTAGCTTTAGAATGTATACTTACATACGTACATTACGTTATAGCGTGGACAAGAGAACATTCTGCTGTTGAGGGTTTTTCTTATATATATATTTTTTAACACAGTTCTTGGGATGTAGATGTTGTCAACAAAGTACAGTTTAGAAGCGTACTTCTAGAATTTGATTTGTTACTATGGGCAACATTTACACTTTTCTTTAGCTTAGTAAATCTAGCCTCATGAATTTTTCTGTGTTATATAACTAATGATCAAATGTGCTTTGACCATATAATCATTGCTAACTGTGATCATAACTAATCATTCGGCATTTCACAAACCGTGTCTTGTATTTTGCATGAATAACTAACACCACAAAGAAAAGACTTTATAATACTTTTAAACCATAGTGGTATATTAACATGAACATTTGTATGCACCAATAAAATTGTACATTAGACACAATTGAACTTAAAATGTTTTTATTATAAAAAAAAGTTTATTTTTTAGTTTTATTTATTTTTTACTACTGCTGAGGATCAGCAGTCTGCAGTTTACACCTTGCTGCTAGAGTGATTGAAGTAATGCCCCTAATTTACAATCAACAACGCTGCCTGTCAGTTATGTATGCTGTTGAATTGATTGTAATTTGTCTATATAAAGGTCTTTTTTCACTTCCGAGAGGTTTCCATACCAGTCTAGGTCGATGCATCTTTGTTTGTGATCTAAAGTGATTTAGTTTCTCCTTTGCATAGCCATAGGTATTACCTCAGCTATGTTTCAAAGTCTTCATCTGTTTTACTTACCTCTGAATTATGCCTGCTGCAGGCTTACATTCCTCTATTGCCAAATCATTCTACATTAAATATCCTAAATGGAAATGTTATCTGTATGTACCTTAAAGCAAATCCCACATGCCCAAGACAGCCACACATAGAAGCAAAGGGCCCGATTCAATTGAACGTGAAGACAGGAATAAGCGCGAAGTGCGTCTATTCCTATCTATTACAGTAAGAAAAAATTAGCAGATTTTAATATGCACCTCGATGGGGTGCGTATAAAAGTCTGCAGTGTAAAGCAGGCATGGCGGTTAATTGAATCTGGCCCATAGACTGCAGTGTTCCTTTGTGGACATTCTGATCTCCTGTCTTTATCAGTTGCACTTCTTAAATTTCAACAAAAGCACTGACAGCCTCTTGCGACCCAAGGTTTACATATATCCTAGAGCAGGGGTCGGCAACCTGCGGCTCCGGAGCCGCATGCGGCTCTAGTGGGCTTTAGGTCACGCTGCCTCCCCGAGCCATGGTCACATAGCTCACACAGACACCGGCCGCATGTAATGGATATACAGGGCTCCTTTGGGAGCCCTGTAGTACCAAATCTATGTCATTGAATAACGCTATGAGGCAGCATTATTCATTGAAATAGATTTGGTCCTACAGAGCTCCTGTAGGAGCCCTGTATATCCATTACATGCACCGCGCCGCAGAGGAACGAGCAGAAGCAGGAGGCAGAAGATAAAGACAGGTGAGTGAGTATTTAATTTTAAAAATATTTTTTTTTTATAATATATAAAGGGGGCACAAAAGGAGGCTAATACACATAGAAAGAGGGCACAAAGGAGGCTGATATGCTTATAAAGGGGGCACAAAAGAGGCTGATATACCTTTAAAGGGGGGACAAAAGGAGGCATATACACATATAAAGGGGGCACAAAAGAAGCTGATATACTTTTAAAGGGGGCACAAAGAAGGCGGATATATTTATAAACAGGGCACAAAGGAGGCTGATATACTTATAAAGGGGGCACAAAGGAGGCTGATATACTTATAAAGGGGGCACAAAGGAGGCTGATATACTTATAAAGAGGCACAAAATGAGGCTAATACATATATAAAGGGGGCACAAAGGAGGCTGACATACTTATAAAGGGGGCACAAAGGAGGCTGGGCACATATAAAGAGGGCACAAGAGGAGGCTGAACATATATATAGGGGGCACAAATGGAGGCTGGTACATATAAAGGGGGCACAAAAGGAGGCTGAGCAAATATAAGGGGCACGAAAGGAGCAGGTTCATTAATTTCATAAATGCAACACACTATAGTTTTTTTTATGCATAGCTTAAAGGTAAAAAAAAAACCAATATATACAGTGTTATATCCATTTCAGATGTCAAAAGGGTTTTGTGGCTCCCGAGGTTTTATTTTTTGACGGAAATGGGTCCAAATGGCTCTTTGAGTGTTGAAGGTTGCCTACCCTTGTCCTAGAAAATGCTTTAAATGTGTTATGTATAAACCATAACATTCATTCTATGTATATTTAACTCTGAAATATAATTTGACCTTATAATCATTCATAATACTTCCACATTTTTTCAGTTAACACTAAAGTTGTATATTTTATAATTATAATAAAATAGGATTAAAATGGGAAAAAATGTAGCTGTGAGGGGCAATGGAGGACAGTCTCAAAACTAGCTCAATATCTAAAAAGGCCTTAAGGGACATGGATCTTTCCAAAGTCTTAAAGATCTCCCCACACCTGTCACTGCATTCCCCATTGAAGCTCATAATTAGTGTTTTGTTCTCTCTTTCTGTTCATCTTGTATAATTGTATGGGCACAATTTTCATTTTAGCCATTTCTCTGTGTAGTTATGTAGAGTAAGAAGTGCTTCAAGGTCTGCTGAATAGAGATCAAATTAAACTCTGCTACTTAATTAGTGTAGTGCGCAGTCATCTGATTTAATTAGAGATTCTGCTGGCACAACTGGTACTGTATAGTTTCTAGTAACACAGGAAAATGGTCTTTGTCTTTAAAGATGAATAAATATAGTGTTTCAAGGTTTTGGAAATAGCTTGTTTATTGTTTGCTAATTTAATTTTACAGTAATATAAATACATATCTCTGGAACAAAAAGAACTTTTGAAACATAGAAACATAGAAAGTGATGGCAGATAAGAGTCACGTGGCTCATCCAGTCAGCCCAGTTGTTTATTTGAAGCTATACTGACCGCAGATCCTATTTTACCCTCAATTTAGTTTGAGATTTAGGATATTCTTATACTGTATTTATCCCAAGCAGGTTTACACTGTTCTACTGTGTTAGCCTCAACCACCTCAGTTGAGAGGTTATTTCACTTATCAGTGAAGTAATTTTTCCACACATTTCCTGGACTTGTGGAATGTACATACACTTCCAGTAAGGTACTGAATCCACCTGATCTAGACTTCCACACCGGAAGTCTTTCCAACTGCGGGGCAGGATGCATACAGCGTATCGCTAAGTGGGAGGGGTGAGTTATTTTTCAGCCCTTACGTCCATTCCCCATATTAAGTGAGGACAGCGTGGGTCATGGATTGTGATACCATCTGACGCACAGAACTCAGGTCACAGCAGAGATCTTTGTGGAGCTCTGAAACCAGTAAAAGCAGAGCTTTGGACAGGGTCTATTATAGATATAAATATTAATTTTACAAGTATAAAATACCCAAAACATATGTCTGTCTGCCTAATCTTTCCTCTGTTGTTGCTGTTAAAACAATCTGTTCATGTAGCAATATAGCATATAGCAAACCAATGATTTAGCTGGTTTTCTTATTCACATAATAATAATGAAAAAATGTTTTATTCATTTTATTCTATAATTTATAAACAATATTTATTAAAGTTTGACATGCCAAAAATACAGTAATATCAGTGATCATTTAAAACAGCTCTTGAAACTTGAGCTTTTAAAGTTGTCCCAGAAAATATATTACAATAATTTGTTAAAAATGTGGAGGGTGTTGACAGTTTAATATATTACATTTATGGTATTTTATTTATTTGTTAACAGGTTTTTTTTTTAAGCGCCAAAAGATTACATAGCGCTCTACAATTTTAACAATCATTATAACAAGACTGGGTGGTAACAGACAGATTGGGTAGGTTAGAGGGCCCTACCCACAGGCTTACACTCTATAGGATATTGTTACACGCCACTGTGTGCCTTTGACAGTGTGTAAATTAATTACCATTAATCCAGATCCTACTGATCCCTTGGATGCGGCAGTATTCCCCCATGGGATCACGTGCCGCACCAACTGTCATGGCGCCTGCCTTCCTCCGGTGCCTTCTCGCGCAGGCATGCCGTCACTCACACATGACGCAATGCAAATTAGCCATGTGAAGAACGCCGTCCGTCCTGAGGATGGAGGCTGGAGGATGGAGGCTCCTGTGTACTTCTGTTACTTCTATGGTGAGCCTGCTGACCAATCAGGGTACAGCAGCCTCTTTATGAATCCAGGCAATTCCCTCAGTAATTGCCGGTTATAGCATCTGCCCCCGTGCTGTTTTCTCTCTCTCTCTCTCTCTCTCTCTCTCTCTCTCTCTGTTCTCTTTTGCCTTGTGCTTTTCTCTGATTGCTGAGTGCCCTGTTGTCCTGGTTTAACCCTTTGTGTCCTGTGTTTCCCTTCTTAGCCTTGTTCCTTGCCTGTGATTGTTTGTTTGTGTTCTGGAGCATAATGTGACTGTGTTTCCCAATCTGTCTCTACTGTTTGTCTGTTGTTGGATGTACTTTCCACTGGGATCGCTCTCTCTCCTGTTTGTTGTGTTTGTCTCACCCGTACGCACAGGAGTTGTCTGCCGGGGGCCACTACCTGCCAGTGTCCTGTAGCCCAGACTGTCCCCACCAGGGCTCCTGTGAACACCAAGTTCTGGTAAGACTTTGTGCCCTGGTGAGCAGTCTCCTAACATTATAACATGCCAATACAATTAGCTATTAGTATGGTGTCAGCTACAACGGATGTAATTAATGCTTTAATTGCTCAGCTGTCGCACATTACCCAGGTGGCGCAGACTCTGATGTCTCACAGAAAATCTCAAGAGAATGCTGTCACCAACTTGCAGGGTACCCAAGTTCAAGCACCAGTTCTGCCAGTCGCTGCAGCTTCAGATATAAAAGTACCTCTATATGATAGATTCTCTGGCGACCGAAATAAATTTCAATATTTAAAAAACAGTTTTCTCCTCTACTTCCAGCTCCGACCAATGCTTCAGAAAATGAGTTACAGCACGTTGGACTGATCATCTCTCTCCTAAAAGGTGATCCACAGACCTGGGCTTTTATTCTTCCTCTGGATCAGGCAAACTGTGGACATCTTTTTAAAACCTTAGTATTACATTCCGTTCTGGCCCAAACAGTATGTAAGTGTATTCCCTGCCGCCTGTTGTTGTTTCTGGCTGAGCATCCAGATCTTTGTCTAGTGATCTGGACGCCAGTCTGTGTGTTCTGTGGGCAGGTCCAGAGACTGCGCTGATTTGCAGTTGCTGGCTTTATCTTCCGGTCCGATCTGCAGTGTTGCGCCAGTTATAGCGTCCTGTTGGTCAGTCTTGCCTGCTGTTATCCCTATTTACTTACCTGCGTTCTTGAGTGCCCTGGACCTGCTACCTCCTATGTCTCCTCCTCGTTGCCCCGTCTCCTACCTAGCCCTGCTTGTCTATTTCCTTTTGGTTGAGTGAGTCTAGCTGAGTGTTGTTTGAGAGCCCTTGTATACTGTCCTGTTGTGTGTTGTATACTCCAGTCCTGAACTGGTTAACCACTGTGCCTATTCCACCTGCACCTCTTGTATACTCCAGTTCTGAACTGGTTAACCACTGTGCTTATTTCCACCTGCACTAGTTATATTCTCCAGTTCTGAACTGGTTAACCGCTGTGCTTATTTTCACCTGCACTAGTTATATTCTCCAGTTCTGTACTGGTAATGTGCCATTACCACCTGCACTAATTATATATTCCAGTCTTGTACTGCTACTCCGTTCTACCTTATTCACACTTGTCTGTATATACCGGTCTTATACTGGTAATCTGTGGTGTTTATTTATCTATCTCTGGTTGTACTCCAGTCTGGTTTTTGTCCCCCTGTACCCCTCTGTCCACTCACCCCTGGGAACTTCCCAGTCCAGCACTGAAACTAGTAGTTTGTTCGATATTGGACACTGGAGGCCGCGACCTGCTTCTTGTACGCAGCCAAATCCATCCCCACCCTAAGGGGCTCTGGTGAACACCGTCCAAAAGTAAGACTCCGCGCACAGGTGTCCCTTTCTCGTAACACTTGGGACTCTAATATGACGACCCGGATCACATAGCCATGGCTGAAGCCAAAATCAGGCCATTCGCCATTGTCGCCAGACTGCTGTAGAGTATGCCACGGAGTTCCACTGCTGGGCGACTGACTGTCAGTGGAATGATTCAACTCTCCATAGTCAGTTTAGGGCAGGTTTTTTAGAACAATCGAAAGATATCTTAGTGCAATACCCATCTCCAAATACTTTGGAGGATCTCAGGCTACTGGCCATAAAGGCAGATTGGTGCTTACGAGAGCTCCTCTTCAGCCTACACATTGTCTGTCACTCCTATGGAAGATGAACCTATGCAATTAGGTTGTTTCAGACTTTCCAGACATGAAAGGAATCGCTGTTGCACTATGGTCCCATGGAGATAAAGTGGAACAGTGTCCCAACAAGGCTCCACCAGCGAGAAACACTTAAACCAGATGGATATTGAAGGGGTCCGTCTGGGAGTACATCTAATCTCTTACCAAAATTCTTTAATCATTCCAGCTTGGTTGGAGTTTGGGGCTCACAGGTTGGATCTAGCAGCCTTCATCAATAGCGGAGCAGCCGAAAACTTTCTGGATTCCAAATTGGCTCAGAGCATGGGGCTTATTCTTAAGGATCTTCTGGCTCCTATAATTGCATGTGGACTTGACGGCCAACCATTGTCTGAAGGCTGAATTACCAAAGTCACTGAGCCCATATGCCTTATGGTTGGAATTTGCCATTCTGAAACTTAACTTCCTTATCAGTTGCCCTTCAGCTCCGCTTATCCTGGGACATCCATGACTGGTCAAACATAATCGTCAAATTGATTGGCCTAAGGGAGACTTCACTCATTGTGGTGAGACTTGTTCTTCATCTTGCTTTGTATTATCTATTCGAAATACTACACTTTGTGGACATCAACTTCCCCTATAGTATTCCGCATATGCCGATGTCTTCTCTAAGAAATCTTCTGAAGTTTTGCCTCCTCACAGACCATATGACTGTGCAATTGACTTAATACTAAGCTAAGTTACCATGGGGCCACCTGTTTTCGTTATCTCACCCAGAATCTGAAGCCATGGATGAATACATCAGAGATAGTCTGGCTAGAGGGATAATTTGCCCATCCAAGTCTCCTGTGGCGTGGGTTTTTTCTTTGTACAGAAAAAAAATGGGTCATTAAGACCATGCATTGATTATCGCGGTCTAAATAAAATCACCATACGCAATTCTTATCCACTTCCGCTTATTTCGGACTTGTTTGATCAGCTCAAAGTAGCCACTGTGTACACTAAGGTCGATTTAAGAGGAGCTTATAATCTAATCCGTATACAAGAAGGGGATGAGGGAAAGACTGTCTTCAACAATCATTCAGGCCACTAAGAATATCTGGTTATCCCCTTTGGCCTTTGTAATGCTCCTGCAGTTTTTCAAGATTTCATCAATGATATTCTTCAAGACTTTTTGGGCAGATTTGTAGTGGTCTATTTAGATAACATCCTGATTTATTCCCCCTCGTTGGAACTTCATAGAACACAAGTGGGTCAAGTTCTTTCTCGTCTTCTGGAGAATTGTTTTTCGCTATGATGGAGAAATGTGAATTTGAAGTATCTGAAGTTTCTCTGTTCTGATGGAACCCATATCTGATCTTTGTAAGAAAGGAGTTGATCCTAAAAACTGGGGCCGACCAGTGGTGGAGGCCTTCAAAAATTTAAAGAAAGCATTCATCTCAGTTCTATACTACAACATCTCTGACCTGAGTTGCCTTTTGTTGTGGAGGTCGATGCCACCGATGTCTGGGCTGGAACGGACCTCTCACAGGAAGATCTTGCAGACTCTAAACTGCTCCCATGCGCATTCTTTTAAAAAAAAATTGAGTGGAGAAGAATAATGATGTGGGTAATGGAGACAATGGCTAGAGGGGGCTATCCACAAGATAACTGTTCTGACGGATCATAAAAATCTGGCTTTCATTGAGTCAGCAAAAAGACTGAATCCCAGACAGGCAAGATGGGCCTTATTTTTTACCCGCTTCCATTTTTATATTACATACAGACCAGGGACATTGAACAAAAAAACGGACGCTCTTTCTCGTTCTTTTCTTCAGGAGCATATGTCTTCTTCTTCTTCTCCATTGTCCATTATACCCAATTCTATGATTGTTGCTGGTGTTACTCAGGATTTGAGTCTTCACTTACAACAAGTCCAGGACCAAGTTCCTTCACAAAAACCCCCTCATTGGCTGTTTGTACCTTCTTATCTGAGGAAACCAGTCATCATGGAATGTCATACCAGTAGAATATTTGGACATCCAGGAGTTTAGAAGACTCTTGAGCTACTTAACAGAAGACTCTTGAGCTCTTTATCTCCAGAACAGTGTAGTGGCCTTTCATGCTCAAAGATATTGAAGAATTTGTGGCAGAAAGCAATGTTCAGTTTGTGCAGCTAACAAAACTCCCAGATCGGCACCCATCGAGCCTCTTCTTCCATTGTATATACCTAAAAGTCCTTGCACCAATCTCTCCATGGATTTCATCACTGATCTACCAAAATCTAATGGCTGTACTGTTATCTGGGTCATGGTCGACCATTTTAGTAAGATGGCTCATTTCATACCTCTATAAGGATTACCATGTGCCAAGACATTGGCGAACCTATTAATTCAACATATTTTCCGACTCCATGGTTTACCTAATGACATTGTTTCCGACCGAGTTTCTCAGTTCGTTGCCTTATTCTGAAGGTCTTTTTGCAAGTTGCTTGGAGTCAACATCAGCCTATCATCCTCAATCCAACGGTCAGACTGAGCGGGTCAACCAGGTGCAGTAGCAATATCTCCATTGTTATTCCTCTCGACTTTAAGATGACTTGGTATCTGACCTACCGTGGGCAGAATTCTTATATAAAACACAATTCATTCTGCTTGTAGAACTTCTCCTTTCTGTTGCATTTTTTGTTATCATCCACGGGCAGGCTTTCTTGTTTTGGACAATTAATCTTCATGCCCTAAGATTATGGAAACTGCTAAACATCTCAAATCCACATGGAGGAAAGTCAGGTCTTCTCTTTGTCAAACAGTTTTCAGGCTCAAGTGCCAATTCAAGTTGTCAATAAAGTATGGCTTTCCACCAAGAATCTGCATATACCTCAGCCGTCTAAAAAATTAGGTTCACGCTTTATTGGTTCTTTTCTTATTACTCAGAAGATCAATCCTGTTGCTTTTAAATTTAAACTTCCAAACAATCTTAGAATTCATGCTCAAACCCTTCCGGACATAAAAAAAAATGTCCTGGTGTTTCCAACTCAAAACCTCCTCTTGTGATTATTGATGGCCATCAAGAGTTTCAGATTGAGTTCATCCTAGACTCTAAAAAAATGTGGGGTCGTCTCTTCTACCTTATTGATTGGAAGGGCTATGGCCCAGAAGAGAGGGAATGGGTCATTGACAAGGATGTCCATGCAAAAGGTCTCATCAAAGGGTTTCACAAAAAATTTCCTCACAAGCCTGCTCCTAGGGGTGCCTTGGCCCCTCACCAAGGAAGGGGGTACTGTTACATGCCGCCATGTGCCTTTGGTGACGTGTAAATTACTTACCCTTAATCTGGATCCTGCTGATGCCTTGGATGCGGCAGCGTTCCCTTATGGGATCACATACCGCATAAACTCATGGCACCTGCTATCCTCTAGGTGCCTTCTCCCGCAGGCATGCCGTCACTCCCACGTGATGCCATGCAAATTAGCCATGTGAAGAGCGCAGTCCATCCTGAAAAAACAGGGGGGCGCTTTGATTATACCTGGGTACTTTCTTTGTTTTCTATTTACTGTTACAACCTGGTTTTTACTAGGAGGTAAGATAAAAGGGTGTCAGGTGTTATCCCCTTAACCCAGGATTCTTAGCTGACCCTAGGGAGCGCAGAGTTTAGTGTGGAATTTTTTATAATGACTTTCCAAATCTTAGCATGGCCCTTGTCTGTGGGTAATAAGCACATCCCCAATCAATTTAATAAACTGTCAATATTTAAATAATAAAGTTTTCAGAAAAAATTACTATGACAGAATTAGATAGAACAAGGTAGATTTGAACTTACCTAGGCACCTAGGTTTTCTTATTTCAACTTCTGTTCTCCTGCTTTTTGTTCCACTAAATATTAGTTATAAGTTCAATCATCAGTTTCATGTCTTTGTTTGTAATTTCATGTTCCTCTCAGTATACAGTTCTGTATACATTTTTTAGATCCCCACTACATTCTGAATTCTTATGAATTTTTGCTCCTAGGACCATAACCTAATATTTCCGTACTGTCACCACATAAAATAGGTGGTGATGTGGTAATGTGGGCTGTACATATGGACTGAAGCTGGCCCTTACTGTACAATTTACATCCCTCAATTGTCCTACAGAGTGGGAGAACTTCCAGCTCTGTCTCACACAATCTTCCTATTAACTACCAGGTTCTTTTGGGTCAAGTACTCCATCCTGGAATGGTGGTGACCACGAATGCACCGCAGTAACTTAAGGGTGTGGTTTTGTGGTTAGAAAATCTGTCTTGTGACAGATTGTTATTTTGGCATTTAGGTACTGACTGCTGTCAGGGTTCGGCAGTGTGCACTTGTAGGAGATGGCCCCAGCGACCGCACCATTTTCAAATAGCGGAACTGCAAAATCGTTTTTATTTACCCTAACTATGCTCTTTCAGCAGTCTAAACCTCCCCTATCGATAACTCTAACTTTAACCCTCCGCTCTCCACAGCCTAACCATAACTCTCTCCCTAACCCTAACCATTCTTGTTCCACTGCCTAACTCTAACCTTAACCCTCCAGTCTCCACACTCTAACCCTCCCCTAACCCTAACCATCATCGTCCCGCAGCCTTACTCTAATTCTCTGGAGTCTAACCCTAACTCCTTCTTATCCCGGTTCATAACTCTAACGAGAATGGGTAGCACTTTGAAAATGGTCCATTTGAAATGATACCCATTCTGGAATGTAGATTTTCATTTTTAAAATGTAATCAGGAATGGTACAGCTGAAATTAATCTTTCAGCTGCATAATTCTCAAAACTTTCCCTTTGTGTCAGCAACTGCAACCCGTAACAAAATAATGTTTTCTGATCCTAGTGATTGGAAAATGGCCAGTTTACATTATTCTGGATTTGGTCCCATATTTCTGGAGTCATAATACTCCCTCAAGTCCCGATATGCCACAAATGATCCATCATATAAGATGTATACCTTAACTTACCCAGGCTATAAGGTCAAGGAGAGCACAGAACATAATAAACATGTACTTAATCTACTTTTGTATATTCAGAAGTAAAGAGCAGCAAGTCAAAAATGTGCCATGGTAAATAATAAAAAAAAAATAAAAATAAAAAAAAAAATATATATATATATGTATATACACACACACACACACACACACACACACTGTGCCCCATCTTCATATACACACACACTTCAACTGTTACCCCCTTCATCACACACTGTGACCCCTTCATCATACACTCACTGTGCCCCCCCTTTAATGACTTACTTTTGTCCTCATACAGTAGCTTATTGATGAGGTGGAAAAAAATATTAATATGTAAAGAACAGTTCAAAGCTTAACAAACAATATATCATTGTTATTTATTCTACTTTGTTCCCACCAAGGGATGAAATATTTTTATTGGGAAATGTAATTTTAAGATCACACTTTAAGTCCTTTATCTGTGATGTGCAGACTGTGTGAAATTCTATGATGGTATTTTTCTCAGCTACCATGGCAGCTATGATATATGTAGCATGAGGCCAGTGACTGTGGGCTACAACTTCGATGTCTGAAAGTGCACTGCTCATAATAAATTCTCTCAGGGGAAAGACTTTTGTTCTAGTGCTTAGCTATAAATTTTCATCACACTTCGTAATTCACACATAATGAGATTATTTTCTTCAACCTGTGCTGGATTAATCCATTTCCGCCAATCCCTAGCCCCAAATAAAGAATTATTTTGAAATGTAAGCTTGCTGAATTATTCATAGAAAAAGTCTGATATACTATAGTAAAGCACAAAAATAGATTAAGACACAGAGAGACAAAATGACACATTTGAAAAATATTATTCTTTTATGGATATACAAATAATCACACTAGTTGACCTTTTATTTAATTATTTTATTTCAGTCATCTTGTCATAATCTTTTTTTACAGTGATCAATGCAGTGAGCATTAGTCTTAAATTGACTTTCATGTCATTATAATAGATAACAGTAGATCCTCAGTTGTTCCAGGTGCTTTTGTCACGACATTGGGTAAGTGTGTACGCTCACACAACTATTTGTAACATCCAGTGACAGAATCAATTTAGGACAGAATCTGTAAAATTGGACAGGTGTGTATCTTGAATTGGGTGTTTTATCTGTGAACTTGGTCTGCTGTAATATTGTGAGATTGGACAGTGTATCCAGTTTCAGTGAGGATCAACATTTTTACCTTGTTTTCCAGATGCTTAAATATATAAGGTTACAGTATAGGTCAAATGAAATTGGAATAAAATGGGCTAAATATCAAATTACCAAGAAACACAATTAAAATCCTCATATTATGCAATTTTGAAGATTTTAAAATAAATTAAAATGCCAGTAATGATATAGGGTACAGATTAAATGGTATTTTCCACTACATTTCCCCTAACTGTAACCGTTAAAGGGACCTTAGCTTATAAATATTTTTCCATAGACCATTGAATTTGTCGACAGTGCAGACGAATATTTCCTTTCTAATCTTGACCATTGTCTAGTAATACAGCAAACCTGTTTCTTCATGTCTGGAAATTACAAAACATTTTCATAATCTCAATTTAGGATTTGCATAACATTGATAATAGTTGGCATCTTGCTGTGGTAGGAAAGAG
>WWET01002944.1:151204-163888 GCA_011038615.1 Limnodynastes dumerilii | reverse complement strand
GCTCAAATTGCTTAAGATTTGAACAATGTTTTATTTGTGAATTATTTTTTTTCCCCTTCCAAGCAACTTCAAATGAGACTCTATATAGCTGCAGTGTTGTTGTGTTGCATTACTAATACTACTAACAATCCTGGATCTGATTCACACTTAAGAAGCTCCAGCTTCTTAAGTGCAGAATCTCCTGAAATTACCTACTATGCATGTGTAGTAGGTCATTTACACAATCTACATATCAGTTAGGTACGTAGATTGACTATGTGCGGTCTTTAATGGAGAGCCATTCTCTGTGCGTAGTTTCCTTCTTAAGAAGGAAACTATGCACGGTAAGATACGGTAGGTTTATGGCACTTTTAATTGCCATAAGGTACCTATAAAAGGGGGACGGGTCCGCACCTAACTCACTCTTATGTGTGAATACGGCCACGTATTCAGAGTCCGTCTTCAGAGTACGGGACGTATAACATATATGTCTAATGTTTAGCGATTTTTACTACTGCACATGCGTAGTAATTATTTAATGGAATCTACGTATCTTTTTCTTATGTAGATTGCGTAAATGCGGTCTGAAAGACCACATTTACACAATCTACGTAAGAAAAAGATACGTTGATTAAATTAAATAATGACTATGCATGCGCAGTAGTAAAAATCGCTAAACACCGAACGTATATATGTTATATTACAGTTGAACCTGTTTTCCCCTTACAGCTAAATACCGTTGGCCGGCACTGACCCAAATTGTACTTTCCAACATATTCTCTCAATGTAAATTGAGAGGCTAATATGCTTTTGGTCTTTTTTTTATGTCTATCTAATAAGACTCTGCAGAAGTCCCAATGTGTGCATATAGAGGGACTAGTAATCAATGGTAATATTGATAATTGGGATAAATTGACTAGGGATTATGTGTTTAGTATTCTAAGTTTTCCTTTCATTTCTTTACAGAATTTGTACCAAAACAGGTTCCTCGGCTTGGCTGCCATGGCTTCGCCATCGAGGAATTCTCAAAACAGGCGCCGGTGCAAAGAACCGATGAGGTACAGCTACAATCCTGACCAGTTTCATAATATGGACATCAGGAACAGCACACATGAAGGAGTAACCATTCCACGGTCCACAAGTGACACTGACCTTGTCACGTCAGACAGTCGGTCTACTCTAATGGTCAGTAGCTCCTACTATGCGATAGGACACTCGCAGGACCTTGTTATCTATTGGGATATAAAGGAGGAGGTGGATGCTGGAGATTGGATTGGCATGTATCTAATAGGTAAGTGTTTTATTCATTTATGTTAGCGCCAAGCTTGTTGTGCAAGACTTTTTATAGATTTACAGATCAAACTTTTTTGTTTTTGAGTAAGACAGCCTTGTCTTCATTTGCACTCCTCTGCCCTTTTATTATGTATACACATTCATTAATCAGTCAATCAATCAATCAATCAATCAATTAATCAATCGTGTTATGACTTCTAGAACAATGTCTTTTTCTAAGAATTAGCAAAAATGTACCACTAGGATAATTGATTTCTGTCTTTCCAGAATGTATTTTGTTTTCCAAGGCTAGTAATTAGTACTTAAAAATTCTAAAAAGGTAATTTGAGGGTATTTATTTATGCCTTAACATAAAGAAATGAAGATTGAAGTTTGTATATCATTATATAAGCATTTTAAATGATCAATGATTAGTTTCTAATTGGTATTTTATACAATAATTAATATATTTTAATTGTATAAACTACCCTCTCTACAATAATGTGAGAAATAAGATAATTAATTATTTTACATATTAAGAATCAAGTAATTCTCCTCAAGTTTTAAAATGTAATAAAATCTTATCCAGTGGTGGACAATATATGGTTGTCGTAGCTGTCAATGTGACCCAAAGTTCCCTTCTGTTTTGATATTAGATTTGTTTGTTAGAGCTTGTAACACTTATTTGTGGGTAGAGTATTACATATAGGTATCTCTTTAATAAATGTATTGATGGAAATATAACCAAGTAAAAATGAATGCACGCTCATTTGAATGGAAAGACGTGTGACAAATAACCCATATACTGTAACAGACACATTCAATAATGTGCGGTTCATTTGGATCATCACTGGGACACATTAGTATTTATTTTGCGTTTCCCATAACATAAAGTGATTAGTATTCATTTTCAGTTGCCCATAACGTGAAGTAGCAATAAACAAATCAAAATCAGAACTACTTAAACCTTCTACATATGATGGAAACACATCATATAACTGCCTGGAAATAACCCAAGCCTATTGTCATTGGACCTGATCCAGACTTATGAAATGTAGACGGTCTCCACTCTTTGCAATCATTTCTCAACAGCAAATGGACGCACAACAGACTTACAGCATGTATCTAGATTTCCAGCAGTGGGGTGGGAGATTGTGAGAAGCGTACAGTGAGTATGTTAGGTGGAACGGGGAGGCATATAAATAGTACAATAGGGGTTGGCTTCAGTCCTTACCCATTATCTAGATTATGGAGCTTTCCAGCATGGAAATCTTTATGTAGACTTCTGCTATTGTAACCTCTTTCCATTCGAAGGGAGTGGCCTCCCCTCCCACGTGTGGGAGTCTGAATACATCAGGCATCATGCATCAGAGTTGTCACTGCTCTCAGAGCTCTGAGCGTAGCAAAAGAGGAGGTCTGGATGACTTTCACTAGGGGTAGATTTACTAAGCTGTGGGTTTGGAAAAGTGGAGATTCTAGCAACCAGATTCTAGCTGACATTCTCTAGTATGTTAAAGGGAAGTGAGAGCTAGAATCTGATTGGTTGCTATGGGCAACATCTCCACTTTTCCAAACCTTAGCTTAGTAAATATGGCCCTAAGTCTGTGCTGTTTTACATACTTATCTTATGTTGCACAGAACATGCAGTCAAACTCTGGATCATTATTATTGTTTCTGTGAGTGGGTCTGGAATGGAAATTATGGTATTTATGGTGAAATTATGATAAAATACTTACTATGAACCTGTAAGTATGACCTCCAAAGACATTTTTTCTTCTGAAGCATAAAATTCCTATATGTACAATGTTCACAAGATCATTGGAGAGGCAGTTTAAACGTCTGATTTGGTATGCAGGACAAGGGTACACCTGTACTATACATTGTAATACTAAGCTCCGCCCACACACAATTAATAGGTAAACATGTTACTATCACTTAGTAGCAAATTGAGACAGCGCTATATAGAGACATTAGGGCAGATCCAGAGCTACGCTCATGAAACGCTCAAGAAGGCAAAACTAAGTACGGCCAAGGGAAGTGCCTAGGGGAGTGCATCATAGGTACATGAGCGTTTCAGTCTGGATCAGGTCCAATGACATTAGGCTTGGGTTATTTCCAGGCAGTTATATGATGTGTTTCCATCATATGTAGAAGGTTTTAGTAGTTGTGATTTTGATTTGTTTATTGCTTTTTCACGTTATAGCATAGTTACGACGCTTAGCACGCCCATACTGTATGATTGAAATGCCTCACCCTGCCCTCGGTGGGTATTTATGGATTTCGTAAGGGTCTGATCCAGACCTACGATGTAGCGTTGAGCGTACTAACGCTCAGCGTAACATCGTGGGACTCCACCTGACACTCCCCCTGCCCCATTGTATTTCCCCTTACGCCGGCTGAAGTCTACCCTAACTTCAGCCGGCGTAAGTGAGGGTAACTATGCTGGGACGGCGGCGTAGTTAAGCAAACGCTGCCCTCCCAGCCTCATTACCCTGCCCCCCCCGCCTCCCTACACTAAACTTTGCGTAGTGACGGCGAGGGACAGCCCCTCCACCGTTACTACGCTGTAACTACGGACACCCGATCCACGAGCGGGCATTTACGTAGTTACGCCGGGCATCATCTGCCCTGCGCATGCGCAGATCGGCTTTTTAGCTGATCTTACGCTCGCTGTAGTTACTTCGGTGGGCGTAGGTCTGGATCAGGCCCAAAGTGTGTAGCACCCACCTTAATTAAAGGTACAGAGTAGAATTTACCTGAACGGTACTGTCAGTATATTTCTTCCAAGCTGCAGAGAGGTGAAGACATCAAAGGAAAACTCAAAGAGAACCAACACCAGAATAAAGCTTAAAAAAGTTGTTTTTATTTATAATTGTTTTCTCTTTTAGAGTTCTTCAGATTAGAAGAAAATTTATCTCATTTTAGATTAGCAGGAAACTTAGCTTGTATAACAAATATTTAAAACTTCAAATAAGGCTTTTGTTAAACATCAGCCAAAGACAACAGTTAGAAATCTGTAACAGCAACTTTTACAACTATTAAATAATATATTGCAATTAAAAATAATAACAATTTTTTCGATCCTCTCAGAACTATTTGAGTAGGAAGATCACAATTGTTACTTACACACACACACACATCTTAGCTTCAGTACAGCAGTTGCAATCTTCCAAACATTCAATATAAGTTGTTATAAACAATTTGAAGTAATACCCATAGTTTCAAAATACATATTTCCAAAAATACATGAGTCAACCTTACAGTAACTGTAATGAATATTCAAGCTTATATTCAAATTAGAGACATGTGAACTAGTGTCCAAACTAGCAGTCTGTATCGCTGCGTTTAGTTAATGATTCTTCTCAATTCTGGTTAATGTTACTTGTATTCAGTCAGGTAGACGGCAACACTGTGTTTGTCTAGTATACAGAATTAAAATATATGTTCTCTTCAGCAGCACTGTGTATTTAACTTGTATCCAGACAAATAGATAGCAAAGCGGTATCAATTCAATAGCTGGCAGTAAATTATACAATATCCTTTTACAGTTCTGCGTTTCTCCAACTTTTATCCAACCTGTTAGGTTATGAGGTGATGGTATTGTTAACTTGAGGCCAATTAAACAGTTTCTTTAACAATGTTGCAATTGTTAACTGGTAATAAATGCGTAACCATAAGTCTCATTAACCTCTAATCTAGATGCACTGCCCTAATATAGTTCAGTTAGCTCAGGACATTTATCATTCAATTTGACCCTACTATTTCAATTCTGCAGCCACCTCTCCGCCAACAAAATGAATTTATACTTGAGGAGAAGAGATCCTGCATTCTGCGTCTCAGCCTTCACGGTTTCTCCCTCCAATTTCTCCGCAATTTCCAGGTCCATTCCCTCTAATTGTCCTTCGATGCTCTTTCTAGCCACGCACACATCAGCCGCTCGGTCCAATTGCCAACCGCTCACCAACCAACCCTCTGACAGACTAACTTTTCCTTTTATATCCTGCAGGCTCTTTCAAAAAGTTCCCCTCAAGGCACACAGCGCGCTCCGCTCTCCCAACCGACCGCTAACCCACACAGCACTGGCACGGGACCGGCACCAGCCACATCTGCCCTCTCTGTCCCACGCTATGCCACAAACAAGATCCCCCTGCAATCCAGCATTCCGCAGCAGGCTCTGTCACCAGAATGAAGCCGTCACCATGGTAACCCGAAAGGGCACAACACTTGTCCATGATCAGAGAGACTAAGGGCCAGATTTACTAAGCTGCAGGAAATCCTCCCGCTTTGCCACAAACAGCATCCCCTGCAAAATAGGATTCCGCAGCAGGCTCTGTAACCGGAACGAAGCCCCCGCCATAGTAACCCGCAGGGGCACCACAAGTGGATACACTTAGAATTGAAGATATTAAGTCCATTTGCTCAGGGGCTTTTTAAGAAATGAGGGGGTCCTTGTGCAGGATTTGTCCATGCCCCCCCCTTACTCTGAGACAGGACTGTCCCAATTCGCAGACCTCAAAAGGGGTGGGGCCTAACTGTGCTTTAAGCCCTGTCCCTTTTTCAGCCAATGAATCGGGACAATCCCACCGGAGGGGAAAGGGGACTCATTCGGCATCTATTTATTCCCTCCGATCTTAGAGGGAAGAAATAGATGCCGAATGGGCCCCCCTTCCCCTGCCAACCCTGTTCTGAAGGGCCCTTGTGCATAGCACACTCTGCACGGGACTCAGAATATCTCCAAGCACAACAGAAGCTGGATTCGGTCCCTTCTTGAATTGAATGTACTGTAGTTACTAATGTTGTGAATTTGCATATGTATCAGATGTGAATTCTCCACAAAACGTAATTTACATGCCAAATGTTTTCCTGTGGCTGCAATTATGACCTGTTTCTGGAATTCAGGTACTATTCACAGGTGCTGTTTCGACTTTCAGCTTTCTGTATTTCAAAATTCAGCGCTAAATTTAGAGCTAATTAGGGTCGGGCTGCAGGGAGGGGAGTCCTATTTTCCTATTTTCAGGCTGAAGGGAAGGAAGTCTTAAGGTCAGGCTGAGGGGATGGGAGTCTTAGGGTCAGGCATCGTATAGGGGAGTCTTAGGATCAGTCTACGGGGAAGGGAGATTTAGGGTTAGGGTAATGTACGGGGAAGTTAGGGTTAGGCTGCAGGGTAGGAAGGGTTAGGGTGGAGTAATGGAAGGGGAGGGTTAGGGTTAGAATTAGGATAAGGGTTGGGGTGGGATATATACTCACCTCTTGCCGCTGTACATTCGACTTCCGCATCTTCGATTGCTTGTCCTCGGAGGAACAAAAGTACTCTAAGCAAGAGCCAATTTGAAATTGGCTGGTATAGAATGGCCCTTCCGGAAAAGGGCCGTTCTCACCGCTCACACCCCTCTGGCACTAGGGTGAATTTGATTACATGACTTTGTAACAATTTATATTTTGTGCGCATTATAAATAAGTAATATAAAGAAAATTGTTATTTTGAATACTAACGAGCGAAGAACCATACAACATTATTATTTGATTGTATGATGGCTCGTCAACTTTACAGAAACTTTAAATTTGTAGATTTCTATGTACATCTACTCAGTACACTACTGAATATTATACAAATGGATTTTTGGTGACTTACACATCTATAGGGCACCCTTAACTGTATGTGTGCATTTACATGTGTAAGTTGCTTACGTACGTGCATACATTACTAACCACACCCTCAGAAGCCTATTTAAATGCCTCCCCCGCCCACTTTCACGTAACTTCTCACGTATGGAAGAAAAGCACACCTCTCCATGCGTATGTGACTAAGTGCGAATCAGAAATCCGTGCCTAAATCCTACGTAACTTGCGTGGAAAAAGTCACTACGCATGCGCAGTTATTCCAATCCTAAAAATACGCACGCAAAAGCAGGCATAATCGTATCTGTGAATCCGGTCCTCTGCCTGTGTGTTAGTCAGTAGAGTACTGAAAAGACGGACTATATTGCTGTATGAATGTTTTCTCCTAGCTTTGTGTAACTCTTATGTTCTGCTTTTGGCAAAATGCGTAATAGTCACCCAGTATGTGAATTAATAGGATTTGCTGGATGTTTTGTTACTGTACAGCTATCGCTATGCTCTTCCTTTTAGGCAAACATCAAAGAGTAAAATGTGTTTTCTATTTATAGTACCATTTGTGCACAAGACTGCACCCCAGGGAGATGTGCTGAAAAACTGGGTTTTGTGTCCTAAATTTCTCCTTTAAATCTATCAACTGCACTGGTCATATTATTTTTCAGATAATATAATTATTTAAGTATTTTAAGAAGATTACTGGTGACTGGTACATCCAGTATATCTTCTGGTGTATTTTCTGGTGTGTATATATATTTAAAAAGTAATCTTTGGGGGATATGGCGTAGATGAAGAATCATTGAGGAGGTCAATAATTCTCATGTTACGTTAGCAGGCAAGAGTGACAACTGAATGGAATACCTCCTCTTTGTGCCTTGGTAGGTCTTGAGGACTATACTGGCTCCATTAAATTAATGGGGTCAGTTTTTCTAACTGTAAACATGCTTTGATGCCTCTGCTTAGAATAGTGCAAGGGTAAATTTTATTGCTACCTTTAACACTTGGGGCCAGATTTACTAAGCTGCGGGTTTGGAAAAGTGGAGATGCCTATAGCAACCAATCAGATTCTAGCTCTCACTTTCTTTTTACTTAGAAGAGAATGTTAGCTACAATCTGATTGGTTGCTATTGGCAACATCTCCACTTTTTAAAACCCGCAGCTTAGTAAATATGGCCCTTGGAGAGTCATTACATTTTATATTGATAATAGATTTACCAATTAATTGTCAAAAGAACATACCTTTATGTAATACTGTATGAGCATACTGTGCAAGTGTTAGAAGCGATGACAAACAAAAGTGTGGGCTGCAATCTATGTCTGTCTGTGGCACCACACTGCTGTAATGTAGCTGATCCTTCCTATTTCTCAGCATGTTATTTCTTTCTCATATACAGATGAAGTGCTGTCAGAAAACTTTCTAGATTACAAGAACCGTGGTGTGAATGGCTCTCACAGAGGGCAGATTGTCTGGAAGATTGATGCCAGCTCTTACTTTGTAGAACGTAAGTAAACAGTATAATAACCTGTGTACCATACCATACTTATTATCCCTTTACCCTTGCAAGGTCAAGTGAGAGTAAATATGAGAGTCATTCTTAACATGAATTTTCATTTTCATTTTGACTATTTTCTGTTATATATTTGGGGTTTATGTTAGATTTTTTAATGTGAACTTTTAACAAAGATTTTATATAATTCAAGTAGAGGATTTTATTTCCATTCCATTGGCAACTACACAAAAATTATAAAATATAAAGGGGTTAAGGGGCTTAAAATACAGGGACGCTCTATTACCTATACAAAAGTGATTGCTTATTTTATTTATTTACTTTAATCAGCAGACGTGTACATTATTATCTGTCATGTGAAGGTTATGCCATCGTATTAAATTGTCTTCTGGTACTCATAGGAGATTATAAATTACACTTACATTGAAATTCTTCCAATTTTCAAACAGGGGCAGGGGAAGGGACCGGACAGGTAGGCAGGGCCAGATTAACAATGGGGCTAATGGGAGTACAGTTCTAGGCCTCCATCTGAAAATAGGCCCCCACACACTGCAGATCTTAAGGCTTCCCACTGCAGTGCATAAAGATGAAGTGTCAGGAACTGACATTCTCCTCCAAAGTCTACAATATAGTTTGGGCCCTTGATAAATTATAGCCCCAGGCCCACATGGCCCTCAATCCGACCCTGCAGGTAGGTGAGGATACATGCGTATGCACATCTACGAATCTCACACTACAGTGTGAACCTGGTCCATAGTTTCTACAGCATCAGTTACCAAAATGTTTGGCTGACCTGCAGGCATATAAGTCAATAATCATATCAAGAAATAATGTGGCCTTGTGATATAACCTTTTATTAGAATAAACTTAATGTAAGGCTGATGATCATAAGTGTATGATGCAATAATATAGCATAGCGTAGACAGTGGTAAATAAAGTAAGTAACACAGAAGTGTTATGTGCATAACAGTATAACATTGATTGTGTTTGATGTATTTTAGCAAAAAAGAATGCCTTCAGTACTAATTAGACAATATACAAATTGAAGGCATGTGCTAGTAGAGTGAGCTTGGAGAACATTTTGAGCATTGTGTACACATCATATTGGATGATCATGCATAGTGAATATACATTGATGATACATGTACAAATAGGTTGGCTGTGTCAGCAATTAATTATTCATGTTATTGAAGCATTCACAACCGACAGGATGGCCATAGTGAAAAGTCTGCCCCACATCTGTAAAGCACTTTGAGGGTACATGCTCCAAAGAATAACATTTAAAGCAGCTGGGTACAAGATACAGTGTGAACAACAATAAGCTTTGATTTATAAAAGGTGAAAAATATTTTCAGAAGTCTGATATAGACTCTGTCAGAGAAAATACAGAAGCCAGGAAATAAATCACAGGAGGCTGATGTTTTCCAGGCCTGGGGTACAGGAGCTCAGGTGTTCAGTACTGAAAGTCATATAAAAGTTAAACAGGTGCTACTAATTATAGGCACCAGAGTCATCACTGAGCTCTACAATCCTGGTCTTTGTCTGTCTGGCAATACTTGATGGGCTTTTCCAGGTCAGTGAAGTTCATCTTCCCTGGTGATAGCTGCAACAGGAATCTTCTTTATTTTTAAATATTGCAAGCAATCTGCCCCCATAGGAAATGGTGGTGACATCACTGGGAAATATAGACCCGAGCATGGACAAATCAGTAATGATATCTCTGAGATTAGTAAACACAGAATTTGGTAAATGGTAAAGGCATTGATTATGTGCCACTTACAATGAACAACAGGTTGCTGGCTCTAAATGTTACAGCCAGCTCCCAGGTCAGTTTCATGCATTTGCTTGATTTTTATAAATGCACCTCTAGATTATTTATGTTGTACACAATGCTTTCTTTAATATCTTCCCAGACACTTTGTTGGGTTTAAGTATAAAGTAATATAGCAGTTCAATCATCTCCTCTGCGTGCTCAGTACGGACTATCTCCACTGTCGCTGTGAAAACCCATTTAAGACTTAACCACAGCTGACAGCTAATTGTCGGCTGTGAGTATTTTAGAATGTATCCTTATTTCGGAATCCTGACGCAGGTGGCCCCCCGCACCCAACGCTTCCAGAATGTTTCTCGAGCGACCGGAGGGGATTTATTTTAGTAGGTTAGGGTTAGGCTATGGAGAGGGGATGGATGGGAGAAGGGAAGACTTAGGGCTATATTTATTATCTAAATTTTCTGGTGATAATGGCTGTTTTAACACTAAAACGCTTATTATCACCTGAAAATTTACTTTTTACAATTTACAAAGCTGCATTGCATGCATACACACTTCATCTGTCTTCGCTGGCCCGTTGATCTTAACGGGTGCCAGCACTAATTACAATTTACTATCCCTCGATGCCGAAATTCTCATTCGACACGGAAGGAAAAAATAACGCCATCTCAGGATGGCGTTAGTGACTTCATCCCAGCAATCTCCCTATATTCCCCCCTTTTCCTCACCCTAATAGCTGTTATTAGGGGGAGGAAAAGCGGGGCATGTATGGGGAGACTGCTGGGATAAAGGAGGATGTGGTCATTTAAAAAAAAATACAAAAAAAAAATGTTTTTTTTTTAAACAAAAAAACTAATTTAGATAATTAAAATAACATTAAAAAAAGATAAAACTCACCTGTCCGGGAGACGCGGAGCACATCGCGGGACTTCGAGGGACCTCGGTGGAGGGGTGAGTTTTTGTACATTTTAAAGGGGAAGCTGCCAGGCTTGCCGTGAGCGAAAAAAAAATCGTAAATAGAGTCCTTAGGGTTAAGCTGCGGGGAAGGGAGTCTTAGGGTTAGGCTGCGGGGAAGCGAGACTTAGGGAATAGGCTGTGGGAAAGGGAGTTTTGGTGTTAGGCTGCAGGGAAGGGAGTTTTAGGGTTAGGCTGCAGGGATGGTATTCTTAGGATCAGGCTGCGGGGAAGAGGAGAGTTAGGGTTAGGCTGTGGGGAAGCGAGACTTAGGGTTAGGCTGCAGGGAAGCGAGACTTAGGGTGTAGGCTGCAGGAAAGGGAGTTTTAGTGTTAGGCTGGGAGTTTTAGGGTTTTGCTGCGGGGAAGGGGAGACTTAGGGTTAGGCTGTGGGGAAAAGATTCTTAGGGTCAGGATTCAGGGAAGGGGAGACTTAGGGTTAGACTGTGAGGAAGGGAATTTTAGGGTTAGGCTGCAGGCAAGGGTATCTTAGGGTTAGGCTGTGGCGAAGGGAGACTTCGGGTTAGGGTGGGGGAGTAAGGGAATTTTACGGTTAGGCTGTGGGGAAGGGAGTTTTAGGGTTAGGCTGCAGGAAAGGGAGTCTTAGGGTTAGGCTGCAGGGAAGGGAGGGTTAGGTTAGGGTAATGGAAAGGGAGGTTTAGGGTAAGAATTAGGGTTGGGAAAATAGGGATAGATGCTTATCTAGCAATGGGCCAGTAAGTTTCTGATGAGCTATGTCTTTGGGAATGGGTTCTCAAAACCAGCCCTTTCGAAAAAGGTCACCCACACCCATCTCCACAAACCCCATTTAAAGGACTTGTTGGTGCACTTAGAAACATGGCATTCCCAGTGCTGCTAGTGCACTATAAGCAGCAACTTTCCACATTCAAATAATAATTGTGCGCCGGACACTCGACTTCTGCAATGAACTTGAGGAAGTGAGATGTTTTTTTGGCAGCACCTAAACTCCATAAAGTGGGCAGGGGGTGGGGGAATGTAAATCTTACAGTATATGCTGGTTTAAGCAATTTCATGCGAATCAGTGGTTGTACGGACCACTGATCTGCACCAGAGGTTTAAGGTAGGTTTCTCCACACGCGAAAGAGAGTGACATGGTAGCTCACTCTTCTCTTCCATGCGGACTCCCAATTCTACGTACCTACAGAAAATGCACAGAGGTCTGAATATGGCCCTCTATTAATCCCACTGTTAAAGTTATAGCATCCACATTTTATCTATAATCACTAAATTATAAACTTCATTCTCTCCATCAATTATAACTATGGATTTTTATATCCATTCAGAAAGCAAGAAATGTGTTTTAGCTTTTAAATCAGAGCTAAGCACAGCTTTGTTAAAGGTGCAAAATAAGGTTTATATTGCAGCTTCTCCACATTATAGAAAACTAATTAGATTACCAGTGACCTAGATTTCCAATGGCTAAGACATTAAAGTTCTACATAGAAAAATTAGGGGGTCTGACAGTTTTGCTAGACTTGTGATAGGAACCGTATTAATGCTCTTTGCTGCCTTGGGGCACAGTGAAGACCTGTCTTATTTAATGTTCCTCAGGTTTAGAAGAAGTTTC
>WWET01002944.1:131151-142826 GCA_011038615.1 Limnodynastes dumerilii | reverse complement strand
GAGGGATTTAGATTAGCCGGGGAGGGTGGGGGGAGGCAGGGAGAGGCAATGTCTGTGAACACATTGCACAGGTATGCCATAAGGTACCTAATAACCGGGGTCGGGATAAGGGCAGGACGGGTGAGTTCACCCAGATCTGGGAATATGGTCCTATCACCCTAACATGTGCACACATCTGTGCTAACTAATTGGAAAGCATTCTGCCACATTCAAGATTTGCTTAAGTAAAATGACACTTTGGAGGGAGGATCAGGTTTGCAACTGGAAGTGGCCAGGACTTCTTATTACAATGTACAGTACAGGTGCGCCCTCTCAATCTGCACCACCACCTATTTCCATTCTCAGAAGTCAGGAAAGTTAAGACAGGCCCAAGACATCAGCAGTCTGCTCATGTGGTAGTTTGCAGCGCAGATACACAGATGTGTGAATACTGGATCTCATTAAAATGACATATACCTGCGAATACGGTTCCCTATGCAACCACTGATTGGGGAACCAGTTGATCTGAGAATCCTGTTCTGTGATTTGAGCATAACACGAATCCACTAATGGAAAGAACCAGACCATTCCAGAGTGGAATTAAAAATTCTGGACCTCACGCTGAGTTGATTTTTTGTTTTTGTTTTTTTGGTTTGCAGTTAAAGCGGGCGAACACAGTCCATATGCAAATGCAACCCCTGATATATAGCAGTCCACAGTTATTCACAAATGCAATATATGACAGTTTTCCCTTTAGTAAATACAAAAAATTGCACCATTAGGGCAAGCATGAATGTGTAAGCAGCAGTACCAAAGTGTATGGAAGCTGACCAGCCCCGGAGCATTGCTAGAAGGAAAGCTATTAATAACATCCATCATTTCTTTTAGCTGGGTAGGAATATCTACAGAGACTGAACAGGATGTAATGAGGGGAAAGTGAGTGTAGGCACATATTTATCTCATCATCTATAGAGGAAGCAGTTTAAAGTATGACATATCAATTCTTATTAGTGTCCTCAACAAAGTGCAAAGAACAATAAGGATGGTCAACAGCTCATATTTTCTCTTTTGATTCTAGAATAATACTGTAATGGAGGGCCTCGTCTAGTTAATAAGGAATAGCATTATGAAACCATTTTCAAATGCACATATATCAATTGCTAGATTCTTTATGGCTCAATTAGGATAGCCATATCATAGCAATTATGACTGAATTTTACTCCAGTCCTCGTATCTTGACTTCTACATTCAGCTTTGCCTGTATAGATGCAGAAGTGTGTATTCTTCTAATTGTTGGAAATACATTAATAACTTAAATGGATCTCTCTCTCTCTCTCTCTCTCTCTCTCTCTCTCTCTCTCCCTCTCTCTCTCTCTCTCTCTCTCTCTCACCCCTCCTCCTCTCTCTTTCTTTTATAGTGTGGGTTTTTCAATGCTAGAAGTTGTGGTGTTTAATAACTACACCACATTTAATAAATACACCACAACTTTTATATTAAGAGTTCTCTTTTCACATTTTTTAATTTTCGTTTGAAACTTGTCACTCCAAGTACCGAGCTGCTGAAATAATAGTACATTTGTCTCTTTCTGCACAAAAAGGGCTACGTGGGCTCTGACATTATGTAATATACTCACCACCCCTTTTCTTTCAATGCAAACGCAGATATAGTTAAAATACAGTTGTATTGTTGATTATTGTTTTCTGAGAAGCATAGAAATTTATATCCATATAAAAAAAATGTAATTTTAATGAGGACAACGAGGTTTAACATATTTTGAAATGTGTTGGGTTTTCAAAAGAATGCATTGGAACTATATAAAGTATGTATTTGCCCATCATCAAAGGAAATTCGGAGATATGCAAATTTGGATCTTATACATCAAAGATAAAGAGTAGATTTGACGTGCTTTTCCATGTTATATCCCGCAGGCATTCCATGTCCTAATATTATACACACAGAATATAAAATACATGATGCATGGAGGAATTTAAGATACTGTCTGCAGTCATGAAAAAGGTTTTTTGATGAAAAGGGAATAATATTTTACGTTTTTGGAAATCGTGTACACATGTATTCACCTTAAACCTGGGTAAACTTCCTGCCAGACTGTTTACACAATCCTACAACAAACTAAGGTCGCAAATACAACATCTAATCCATGATACACATTTGTCCAATTTTACCGGTTACGTTTGCCACCTCGAAAATCACATTTTCGAAATACAGACAGCTGACAGCTAATTTTCGTCTGTCTGTATTTTGAAAATGTGTTTAATTAGAAACTTTATATAATAAATGGGTAAGGTAAGTATGGGTAAGTATGTTGAATCTATTTTCCAACAACTTACCCATTCATTATGTTGACAGCTTTCTGACCCTAAGGGGAGACTTAGGGTTTAGCTGCAGGGCAGGGATGGAGACAAGAAGAAGAGACTTAGGGCAGTTGCAGTCCCCGATTTTAGCTGTCTCTATTTTGAATAGGCAGCCGTTTTAGATTATTTATTTATTTTTTTAATGGGTGAGTGTGCCGTTCGGCATTTTTGCAACACCCGCCAGACCCGCCGCTGACAGCTACAGAGAGGTGAGTAACCTCTCTAAGGACTTTTTAGTGTTAGGGAAGGGAGGGTTAGGGTAATGGAAGGGTAGGGTTAGGGTTAGAATTAGGGGAAGGGATGGGGTAGTTTTTAGCCTTACCTTTTGGAGCACCGTGTATGGCAGAAGACCATTGCCTCGGTTATCTGGAAAGGATTAATCCTACTAAGTCCTACTAGAACAAAGTACAAATAAGCTAGAAAGAAAAGCTTAAAGTGAATTCTAAATTCTTAGTAGATGCTAGATCCAGGCGGGCAAAAGAACTAGATCCTTTAGCCTACTTGTATCTATACTCAACCCTAAATTCTTACCAGTTCAATTACTCTATATTTTCCCAAGTCCTCTTCCTATATCTTTCACTTTAGAGACTCCTTCCAAGAGTGTCATGTTAGTTTAGTGATACATTTCTATATATTACACACAAAAATGGCATCCTCTCTGGAGAAGTGGCTTTTTTTTTTAACTGCACCTGTTTGCAGTATTTTTTTTTATTCATTTTAAGCAGTAAATTGGATTTTTTTTTTATACCTACTAAAAGGTAACACAGAGTTTGTAGAATATTATAGAATCTTGGTCAGTGTTTCCAAAACTATTCATTATGGAACACACTGGGCTAATCTGGATCCATTACATCTCTACACAGAGCAAGAATCAGAACTGCTGAATCTAACAGTTGCACTTGTGCCATCAATAATACAACTAGTGGGAAAAGGCCTGAGAGAGAGTAAAAGAAGATTGGATGACTTTGAGTGGATCCGTCAGCAATGTTATTGTTAGCACAACAATTTTATTCATCTCAGTTTACCTATTAAAAGAATTTATAATTAGATAGCTTCTGACACACAATAAAGGTCATCTATAAAAAAAAACTGCTACATAACTCAGACAGCCATTGTTTCTTAGCAACTTGATTCATACCAATAAAGTACATTATTTTGCAGAACAATGGAATTCCCTGCCATTGACAAAAACACGACAGCTGTCATAATTCATTTAGCATAGGCATAAAGACTGGCATAGGAAAAAACAGGCATATTGCTGGTGGCTTCAAAAAAGCCCAGTAAATCTGGCGCTTTATAACGAACATTCTACTTTGAAAGGAAAAAAAATTTACTATTTGACAGCTATGTGTTTTTGAAGCCACTATATTTCAGTGGTTTCAATGCAGTTTAATACTGATGACTAGTAAATACAATGATATGCAAACCCCTGTAGGATATGTAAAAACAACACCAGTTTTACAAAACCACATTTAATTAAATAACACCCTTGAAACTTCACCATTTATTCCATTCCACACGCCCTTTCTATGGTCTGCCTGAGCACATCCAGAAAGTTCTCTATGCCCTGGGCACTATTACGTTCCAGCAATGACTCAGAAAGTGATAATGCTGCCTTATAGAGAACCAGTTCTACATGTTTCAGGGAAGACGGTGACGAAATGAGAATTATACACATACAATTGTATAAAAGAGATCTAGGATCTTCTAAACAGGAGGCATGTGTAATGATTTTTGTGTTTCCTTATATGTGGCTAGCTGTTTGTATTCTAAAGAAAGCAAAACAGATGTCTATAAATGTATAATGCTCAAAAGACTGATACATCACAATGGCAATAACATACACTAAAGTGCAAACTGGTAGGTGTCCTTTGCTTGGAATTATTGTCAAGTTGTAGGAAAGTACTGAAGTATTGATTATGCAGACATAAACTTAATTAATAAGAAATATGTTACTGATCTGCTTAAGCTCACAAATGTTATATGTCAAAGGTTCGTCTAGCTCAGTAATTAATTTAAAGGATGGCTGTGAGAATTTATTTAAGTACAATTAGCCATTTACCAGTAAGATACCACACATCCTTCATCATTCCGTATGATGGTATGTATGTAGAAAGGGGCTGTGCACTTCCCTCGGCACTCCCCTTGGTCGTACTTAGTTTTGCTTTCTTACGCCCAGCAAATCCTACCCTAACTTTTCTGATCGTAACCGCGGGTGTCCGTAACCTCAATGCGTAGTTACGACGCTTAGCACGCCCATACTGTACGATTTAAATGCCTCACCCCGCCCTCGGCGCATATTTACGAATTTCATATGGCAGGCACGCCCCCTCGATCGTATTTACGAAGGTGTTACGATCAATGCTCATACGCTCAGAATTTTTGAGCGTAAAATGAGCGTAACATCTGCCCCGCGCATGCACAGTAAGTACAAATAGCCGTTTTTACGATTACGCCAATCATAAAAACGCAGCCGAGCGTAGGTCTGGATCAGGCTCCTAGACTCTAGCAGTCCTAGAGGGTAAATTGCTGGAAGGTATATCTACACTACAAACCTTCTGTCCTGACCAGACATTATCCATTACCTTGGTAGTGTGATTCAGTCATTCTGTGGCCACAACTAAGGAATCGTCTTGTATATGAGTTTCCTGAAAAATACTGATGAGAACAATCAATAATGCACATTAAATATTCCCCTAAGAGGCTAATTGGTTAAATGAAAGCAGTATACACAATCGAAACGATACGCAGATTACGTACAATAGCTACTACACATGCGCAGTAGCTATTGTTCATTGAATTACGTCCGTCTATGGAAGACGGACGTAGTTCTGGATCCGGCCCAATGACCTATACATTTTGAATGACTGAGTGAGATTTTAGTTCACCTTTGCCTTCTGCTACAATTTTTTGACCATTCTGAGGCAGAGAAAAGTGCAGTACACCTACAGCCTTTGAAAAGATGAATGATATTAAAGAAGATTTTAATTGCCAATCAGCCTGTGTACACACTACTCACGATTTTAGGCTGTGGTTGTGCATTTATTAACTAATAGTAAAATTACATTTTTAAACGATTTTGTGTACATTGCAGTGATCCTTGACATGATTGCAGCACACGCGTTTGCATGATATTGTTCCAAACACTATTTTTTATTTAAAAAAAACCTGTAGTGTGTATGGGACTAAAGAAATCTAGAAGCCAAGAGTATGTGATAGACAGTACAGATTTCTATGCATTGTACAGGTTTATGTCTGGAATGTGCTAAAATGTCTCTATAATGTCTTCTCAGTCAATATTAATAATATGCATGCATACATCTGTGGTCAGGTCAAGTGACTCAGGGTAATTTTCTAAATGTACTTAATTCCCAGATCAATGTAATCTTTGTGATTTTCTTTTTTAGCTGAAACAAAGATCTGTTTTAAGTACTACCATGGTATTAGCGGAGCATTGCGTGCAACAACTCCCAGCATCACTGTAAAAAACCCATCAGCTCCGGTAAGTTTTTATCTTCAATGTTGTTCTAAGTGATGTCATAGACCTTTCATATACATTTTTATACAGTTATTCATTACATTCATAATGTGATCTACTGGAATTCTGGATTTCATATATGATGGCTTGAAGAACAGTTTTGGGTGAAAGCATACAAGTTCATGCTCTGTTTTTGGTCTCTGGTAGTAAATGCACCCTTTTAAACATATTAAAAATTTACCCATTGGTCACCCTAAATTGGTTTGGTAACTAATTAGTTCTTTCATTTAAATACTTTCTGCATATTTGCATTATTCAGCGTAATTACGTATTCCTCCAGATCCATAGGTTCATACACCTAAACTGATACTCACTTTATTGCTGCACCCGTTTATTTACATAGTTAATAATGCTTAGGATAAATGTAATAGGCCAGATCCACAAATAGTAATGGCCCTCGTATGTACGGAATATAGGATCGCTAATTATTTACGCTAGCCTCTGATGCAGCCCAATGATATTCTAAGATTGGTTAGAGACATTTTTAGTAAAGAGAAACGTATATACCACTTTTTTTGGAATATTTGAAATCTTCATTCACACCCTTCCAAACAATACTAGAGAGCAGATCTATGGATGTTTTCTGAATACTTATTGGTATGAGTCTAGAACCTATGCTAAAATAATGACCCCCCCCTATAATCCTTCGCTCATGATTCATTACTGCATTAACCTGCTAAAAGATATATCCATTTTATATAGTCTTGCCGTTCCCTGGTCTTTCCTCCTCTTTTATTCATTTACTTTTCATAATATATATTAATTTAACATGTATGTTAAAAGTAATTAATGCAACTCATAAATTGCTGGACTATTGTCCATACAAGTATTGTTGGATTATGTTTAGAGAAACTATATCCTGAACTGTACTATTCTGTATTCTTCTTTGTTTTAAAAAAGAATAATGAAAATAAAAAGACAAAGATCAAAGCCATCTTGAGGGGTTCTTATATGTTATAATGTTTTATAACTCTATTCATACCTGCTCCGCTCTGACTGGTGTTTGTGTACAAGTTTTGTACCTTCTGTTTATAGAGTTCCCGATTTTCCTAGCTTTTACCAGTCATTTGTTTTGTTTGTGTCTCTGGCTTTGACTCATCTATCTATTTCTGGATCTGCATCAACCTTGGTTTGAACTTGACCAAGCTCTTTTTTTCCCCACTGTTGTGACATTTACCACTCTTGTGAACCTATTAAACCATATACCTCACATTAGCCACAGCACAGCACTAGTAACTTGGTTGGACCACATCGTTTGCTAAGGACATGGGGCCTGATCCAGACCTACGTCCGCCGTCCTAGCGAAAAGCCGATCTGCGCATGCGCCAGGCAGATGTTGCCCGTGGATTGGGCGTCCGTAGCAGCGCCGTAGGGACGCTGCAGGGGACGTCCCCCAGCGTCCCTACGTTCAGGTTAGTGTAGGTGGGCGGGGGGAGCTAGTTAAATGAGGGTGGATGGGCGGGCTAAGCGGCCATACGCTCCTGTGCAGTAGCCTTCAGCCGGCGTAAGGAAGGGGCCATACGCCCCCACAGGGGGAGTGTCGGTGAAAGTGAACGCCGATACGTAGGCGTTCGTCTGGAACAGGCCCAATGAGCCAAATCCAGAGCTACGGCTCCTGTGCGAGTAAATGGCCCCTTCCTTACTCTGGCTGAAGTTAGGGTAGCCTTCAGCCGGCATAAGGAAGGGCCCATACACCCGCACAGGGGGTGTGTCGGTGAATGTGAACGCCGATACGCTGTGCTTTAGTAAGCACAACGCATCGGAAAAGTCTGGATCAGGCCCGTGGGGCCTGATTCCCAACTAAGAATGTCCAGAATATCTGTGGATTTTTACGAGTGGATATTCTGGATATGCATAGAGCGGAAACATGGAACCATGACTGACTGATTCCCAGACATGGATGGCTGACTTAGGACTGATGCACGCATCGACATGGAATGAGTCCCACATACGTGGCTAGAGGGTCAAGACTCTTAATGCAAATGAGCTGCACATGGGCTACTAATGTACAGTATGGACGTTCCTCTAGTTAGAACTGATTCACGTGCGAGTGCCTTGTGGAAGCAACCGTACACACGGAAAATAATAAGGTAGCCCTCTGCCACTGTTAAGTTGATTTCTGTATGGTCTGTGCTAGTCTGTGCGATTTACCTCTATGTTTTTAACCTTTTCCACTAAAGAAAACATTTCTGTTTACAATAATTTAATTGGCCTCCACTGTTCTAGAGACCAATTTAGAGATGGACCCCCTGGTGTTCCTCTTATGTAAGCCTCCCACTTATTTAACAAAACCATTAAAATAACTTCTAAGTCATATCTGCTCAGCTGCCAAACTTCAAATTGCAAACGACTGGAAGAAACAGATCTATGGCATCTATGGCAGAGACCAATTTAGAGATGGACCCCCTGGTGTTCCTCTTATGTAAGCCTCCCACTTATTTAACAAAACCATTAAATTAACTTCTAAGTCATATCTGTCATATCAAACTTCAAATTGCAAACGACTGGAAGAAACAGATCTATGGCATCTATGGCAGCCATTATTAACAGACTTTGGTACATCTCCTCCATGGAATATCGTTCCTGTCTTATACACAACACCATTCCTTCCTTTCATAAGATTTGTTATCCATGGTGTTCTCATTTCAGCTACTCGATTGCGAGCTCTTCTTAGAATATTTTTGTTACAAATTTTTTTTTATATATATATTTTCTTTCTTCTATTAGTTCTCCCCCTGACGAATGAGAATACTGACTTCTACCCTTTCCTTCTCTTTCCTATCTCTCCCTATTTTTCTTTTCCTCTTTATCCTACAATTCCTATAAAAATAAAAAACCCAACAGTAATTTCGCTAAAATATAATTTGTCTCTCCAAATTACAAGTCCATCATAGCCTTAGCTCAATAGCTCATCTGATTCTGTTTATTGTAATATCCACCATGCTTAGAATTCTTTCTTTTTAATTATCTTGAGAAATATTTTATTGCTCAGTATATTGATACTGATATTATATAACATTTTTGTCTTTCAATGACGATTTAATACTGTAAGCTGTTGTTATTAAAATAAACAAAGATAAAAAAAATAATTTAAATATTTTATTATTATTTTTTATTTACATTATTAAAATAAAGCATAATATACCAAGTTATATAAAGAATATAATATAAAGAAATCTCATAATTATTTTTAGAAAAACAAATAACAACTCAATATATATTTTTTTATAAAATAAAACAAATAAGTATATAGAAATCTATTAGCAAACATACAGGTAGCTCATTGCTCCAAGGCATATCAAGGGTTAAACTTACTATGTGAGAACTTTAAATTTGCAAAAAGAAGAATTGCAACATTCATTTAATAGTTAGATAATAGATTTGATAGTAAAACAATGATGTTTTGTGTTGTTAATCAACAAGTGCGTTTAGTTGCAGATAAGCAAATACTGATTAACTTTAAGAACCTAGCGGCCTCCGTTTGATTCACATTAAGGAAACACACCCATTCTTAAATCTACGTACCTAGAGAACTGTCAGTGGCAATCCCGAGACTGGGTGTGTTGTTAACCTTATTTTGTAGCAAGTCTGAATTGCTATTACGGATCTCATCTGTGCATACCTTACTCTTAAGTGTGAATCAGGTTCATGTTGTTTATGGATAATGGGCCTGATCCAGAACAACGATTCGGAGCGAATTTACGCGTGGCGGACACGTAAAATCGTTGTTTTGTACGTACTGCGCATGGGCACCATAGAAAATACGCACATTAACGTAGTGTAATTGTGAACGTATGGGCCATTCACGTATGTGTCACATAAATACTGAAAATACACACAATAATGTAGCGTAATTGTGAACGTATGGGCCATTCACGTATGTGTCACGTAAATACGTCTGAAATACGTTAAGTAGGCGGGGGTTTTAAAGTGTACAGTATGGGCGTGCTTAGCTGCGAAAATTCGTGTTTCCCATATATACGTGTGCGTATCACTGCGGTTACGTTGGCAAAAGTTAAGGTAGGGTGTGGAAAGCGTATCTTGACAAAATATGTACGTTCAAGGGGTGTGCCGAGGGGAGTGTAACGAATTTACGCGCACGAAAATACGCTATGCGAATAAACGTACGGCAAACGTAGTTCTGGATCTACCCCAATATGTGTTATTTGACTTACAACATACATCTGATAATCATGTTTCCAGAATTGCTAAATTTGGTAAGTTAGGTAGGTGGTTCATTATCCCGGGACATGGACTGATGTCTTAATTTATTCAAGCTGAACTTTCTTGCCATGAACTAATTGTTTATCCATTCATTCCCAATTTAAATAGTTGACTTCATTATTGTATTGATTTGTTGGTTGTACTAATAATCATATTTGTAAAGCAATTACATATCTATATAGGGCCTGATCCCGACTTGTACACAAAAACTAATAACAACAGTCCTGTAACATTTTATTGTTCCTCTTACAAACAACTACAGGACAAACAGTAAATGGAAACATGTATGACAGAGCTTCGTATAGTCTGGCTAGATTTCAGGAATTGAAATCCATGTTACTCTCTTTTATTGACCCCCCTCTAAATCCAGTCAAGCACACTTAGCATAATTAGTATGACTTCATCTACTGCAAGCTATACTCAGGTCAGACCTTGCATACATTACATCAATGGGAATGCTGTCTCAGCTGGTGTTTCTCTGGGACTTTATTTGCTAAGTGAAGGCATTATATCATCATTGATCTATTGTTGGGATTCGATACATATAAGGTCTTCTGACCACCATTTACTTCCTATGATCTAAGTCACTTTATACTTCCAATAAATGTAATGTGTAATTATCATTTATTGTGCTTATTATTATTGAACTTTTCTAGTTTTACAGTGTATAATTGTAGCTCTTAAAAAGCATGATCATGGAAGCAGATGACTGTTTACATTTTACCTATATATAAAAATATTTTTTTGCTACATGAAGAATACTATAGAGATATAGGACCGGATTCACAGATATGTTGTTGCGTGGGGTTGTGTGCGTATTTTTAGGAGCGGATTAACTGTGCATGCATAGTAACTTTTTCCATGCAAGTTACTTAGTATTTACGCATGTAAGTCCTTTAGGCCTTGTGAATCGCACTTAGGTACATACGTATGGAGGGGCATGGTTGTCTTCCATACTTACGAGAGAGTGGGCGGGGGAAGCATTTAAATGGGCATTTGAGGGCGCGGTTAGTAAGGTATGCATGTACATAAGTAGCATACGCGCGTACGTACGTACGTACATACGTAGAGATAAGGGTGCCCTAAGTCATATGGAGGCATAAGTCACTGAAAACCCATCCGTGCTAGGGGAGTGTCAGGAGTGTTTCCTTGCTACATGCGTACGTAAAAACGCATATTTAGTAAACACGGATATGTGAATCCGGTCTGTAAAGTGGATTTTATGTTTTTAATAAATTTTAGCCTTCCAATAAAAAATATATCTACCGCAAACATGTACATAAACTACATTCCAAATTGAATGCTTCATATCAATTAGCATTCTAAAGTAAATATTTTACAAGACATAAATGGCATTCTTCATTTTGTTGCCTATTTATTTATTGGGAGTATCTTGCTTGCAAACCTAATTGGTACTATGTGCGCCAATATTTTATTAATATGTATTATTTATAATATATATACCCCAGTCTTATTATACACTGCTCAAAAAAATAAAGGGAACACTAAAATAACACATCCTAGTTCTGAATGAATGAAATATTCTTATTAAATACTTTGT
>WWET01002944.1:117909-128459 GCA_011038615.1 Limnodynastes dumerilii | reverse complement strand
CCTTGCATTCCAGCATAACTCTGGAATGCCATCAGTTGTGGAAGAGGAAAAACTTTTGGAGATCACTTATTTCAATAAAATTGGGGGGAGTGACGTGAGTGACAGGCATGGGTGACAGGGGAGTAGCAGAGTAGAGGAGAGGAATGACAGGAGGAATGACAGGAGGAGTGACAGGGGGAGTGACATGGAAGTGAAAGGGGAGTGACAAAGGAGTGACAGGGGGAGTGACATGGGGGAGCGACAGGGGCAGAGGGGGGAAAAGGGGAGGGACAAAGGAGTGACAGGGGGAGTGACATGGGGGAGCGACAGGGGAGTAGCAGAGGGGTGACAGGAGGAGTGACATCTAACTCATTGTTAAGTTAACTTTAAGTTTTAAACCCGGGCAACGCTGGGCACTTTTGCTAATATATATATATAAAGTCTACCCAGTTAATTAAGTGATCTGTCAATATAACTTTTGTCGTCTCCATAAATATAGTGTTTGCTGATCGTAATGCTTGATTAATGCACTGACCAATAGCTATACAAAATATTTCAATAATACCATTATTCAAAGCAGATAGTGTCTTGATATAAATAATAATGCTCAACAGAGAAAAAAATATAAAAGGGCCAACATTATACAGATGATGTCATATAAAGGCCAAAACGCTCATTATTGTTATGCTGTCAGATCCAACAGGACCAAGTGGTGAATGACAGACACTAGTTTATTATCTATCTTCTATCACAGTTAGACACTTGCTAACCTTCTAATTGTCACTGGCACCCACAATGAAGAACCAAATTGGTGTAACTAGTATGGGTTTTGTAGGGCATGTTCCCTAGGTGCTGATGGCTTTGGAGGTGCCATCAGATCACATACCCCACAAAACCCACACAAAAAGAAAGCAAATGAAAGAATAAACCCCTCATACCTTACTCTCTGAGTCTGAGAGCAACTGCAGTGCGGCGCGGCATCCTAAATCAGTGTTCAGCCGGACAGCGCCGGCCTATAGGACACACTGCGAGATTAGCTCACTCTCGCAGTGTGTCATGTGACTGGTGCTGCCTGGCTGAACACTGAGGGGAGGATGCTCTCAGACTCAAAGAGTAAGGTAAGAGGGGTTTATTCTTTCTTTTCCTGGAAGGGGGGGCCATTTGGGCATTTTCCCTGGGTGCCATTTGGGCTAGTTACACCCCTGATCTCACCACATTCAAGTTCACTTTGTTCAACTTTGCATGCATAACATTGTTAATATTTGCTTAATAAAATAATGTATAAAACAATAAATAACCATTGAGATGTGTTACAGAAAATTAAACATGTTTCCATGGTGTAAAAATCACACATATGTGGACCTCTGCAAGCCACAGCTTGTAAACCTATATATAAAAAAAAAAACTCCAATATTAGGAACAACTAATATTGTAAAGTAAGAAGTCACTGGATAAGTTTATACACAAAGATATACAAGTCAACTCGAAAAAGACGGCTATGGTTGCAAGACAAAAAAAAGCAAGGAAAAAAGATATGATAGACAGTGGAAAAGTCGGTTGTAGCCTGTTGTAGGGATTAAGCTGACATTATCATGCCAATCACATGATAATTATCAGATAGCTCCAACATCTTACCAGTGTGTACTGTCCTATAAAGCTGCATCGCATCGTGGCATTTGAATTTAGCGAATTCCTAATTGTACCAATGTCTTCTGCATTTCTGTGTGTGTACTGTGTCACAACCTGGCAATGATTCTCCCTCCTATTCCTGTGCTTTGCCTTTGTGGGAGTGCGTATGCAAATTATACAGGGTAGGATTGGCATGGAGGAGCTATAGATCTCCAGAACACGGTTATGGGAAATATCCAGTGTCCGATCTTTTCAATGTGTGCAGCTGAAACAAATTAAGGTCCATATTCATAGTTACTTAGTTTTCATCTTATGTAAGTTGTTTTAAGAATAGAGCTGCTACGCATGCATAGTAGTTTTTTTTACGCTATCTACTTACTATTTCTGTACATGCATGCGTAGTAGCTCAATTCTTAAAACAACATACGTAAGCAGAAAACTACGTAACTGTGAATCCGGACATAAGACTTTAATTTCTAATGTGGGATTGTTGTTAGTGAGCAGTACAGTTTGTTTAGATGTTCCAGTTGTTTTTTGTAGTCATTTTTAAATAGAGATGAGTGATTGCTTTCCTCATTTTTACTTTAATGGATAGCTGATAGTATATACTGTTATAGGCAGCTTCCAATCCATTCATTCAATGTGCTTCATGTATTCTTTATTATAGTAAAGGATGTTGATCATGAGGTGAAGTTAAAGCCTATCAGAGTTTAGGGTGATTGACCATAGCAAAGCATGTGTTCCCATCATCAGATCACCAGTTCTCAGTCACAGAGCAGACTGTAAATTATAACATGGAGTCAGCAAATGGCTTTGCTTCAGCAACTTTATCATTATATGAATGCTTAGTGACTCAAGTGGTGACAATCGCTAAGGCTTAAAACAACATACAATCTGCAGTTGCAGACAGAGAAAATTCAAATAATAAAGGAGACCCAGTGAGTTCTATTTACTAACTTCATTTTCATGCAAAAGTGCTAGTTTTGAAGTGAAAGCATGCATTATAAAGCATACATCTCCACTGAAAACTGCATTATCCATGGCGATGTGTGTAAATATTGCATCTCCCTGCCAGCCTGTTCTTTTCAGAGCGGGTCGACGGTTTGTTATATTTACATAGCCTTGGTGCAGAGTTTTACATTCCGCTCCCGGCGTAAAAATAACGTCAGCTCAGACTGGCATTATGGGTAAGTATTCCAGCAATTTCTCCATATACCTCTTTTTTCTTCCACCTAATAGCTGTTATTAGGGGGAGGAAAAGGGGGGTATGTATAGGGAGACCACTAGAATACATAAGCACGTTAAATTAATTAAATACATAAATAAATAAATAACCCTTTTCTAACTAATAAAATAAATAAATAAATAAGAAGGAAATCGTTAATACTCATCTGTCCGGGCGATTGTCTGTCTACAAATGGCAAATTCCCGTCATGAATACCCTGCACATGTGCAGTACTTCATTCAAGGACCGCATGAATGAGTAGTCCTGTGATGACCTCACAGATCATCGTGGGACCTCGCAGGATGGGTTAGTTTTAGTCAATTCTGTGATAAGGAAACCTGCTGCAGGTTTGGTCACATGAAAATGTTATTGCATATAAATAAACCCAATATTAGGGTTTTCATTTTTTAACAAAAAAAAAAGTGCTAACTTACAAAAAAAACCTATCAATTGATGTTGCTATAATGGGCCTGATCCAAACCTACGCTTACTTGCATTTTTACACTCAGCGTGGTCGCAAAAACACTGTTTTCCATGTTCTGCGCATGTGCGAGGAAGATGTTACGACCAGAAACTCTGAATTTACTTACGAGCATACGATCACCAGCGTAATTACGGACGAAGGTGTATGCCAGACATACGACACCCGTAATTACGCTTCGGAGGCAGGGTGCGGCATGTAAATCGTACAGTATGGGCGCGCTAAGCGTCGTAACTACGAATGCATGCTACGCACACCCGCGGTTACGCTCAGAAAAGTTGGGGTAGGGTTTGGTTGGCGTAAGACGGCATAAATACGGACGACTGAGGGGCGTGCCTAGGGAAATGCTTCGTAAGGTACGCTGACATAAATACGCTACAAACAAGGGCGTATTATTTGCGTAGGTCTGGATCAGGCCCAATGAATCTATATTCATTATGGCCTGAATTTAAAGATGTGTTTTTCAGAATTGCTATTTGATTTGCTTAAAAGAAATACACTTGATCATTGTGTAATAAAACCCAAAGAATACGTGTCATGTACAGAATATATTAAAATGAGAAACCACCTGTCTGATATTGCTAATGCCAGAGAATCCCCATGATTATCATTTTTTAAATGCTAATCCCTCTGCCTACTGGAACCATTCCTAAAAATGTATTAATCCCAACACACAGCATGATCCGCAGAGCATTCAGAGATTTTCTAGGAAAGTGCAATATTGAAATAATATATAAAGCAGATGTATGAACAGATTCATAGCTAAGGCCGAGAATATAACAAACCTCTATCACATTGTCACATCCCAGTATTCCACTATAAGCCATAGTCACACCTAAGAAGCTTCTGCTTCTTAGGTGCGGAGATTTGCGAAATGGCTTACTACGAATGCGTAGCAGGTCATTTATGCAATCTACGTACCAGGTAGCTATGTAGATTGCCTCCGTGCTGGTTTTAAAGACCGCATGGAGTAGTTTGGTTAGGATGAGGCGGTGTAATGCTGCCTCGGGGAGTGTTTAGGTAGAAGTAAGAGGGATTTAGCTTAGTCAGGGAGGGTGGGGGTAGGCATTGTCCGTGTGTATTCTCCTTCTTAAGAAGGAAACCACACACAGTTAGTTAAGGTAACCCTATGGCATAAGGTACCTAAAAACAGGGAAGGGGGGGAGTTAGGGGCAGGACGGGTGAGTTAGCTGCGGATCTGTCCACACCTAACTAACTCTTAGGTGTAAATCCGGTCCTATATCTCTAAAAGAATCTAATATAGTATAGTTTAGTATTTATTGAATAGGAAATTCAGTGCTGTGCTAAGGTGACACCAAGTTACACACTTCCATTTTGTCTGTGTCAAAACTTGTTGCTGGGTGTTGTCTCTCTCTCGATGCTTTAAATTATATCTTCATGCAGGCACATTGGGGCCGATCCCCGGCTATGGCTGTCAGGGGACACCTTGTGTCGTAATTCCCCTTTTTGGAAGGTTGTACGCATGCGCACAACCTTCTTACGATGGCCTAAGGGTTGGGTCAGGCTCTTACAAGAAAGGGGCTGTCCCCTTACATAGACATGGCAATGAGGGGACGGCGCGGGTGAAGCCCCGTTATGATATGATATGCTATGCGGCTGTAAGGCCACATATCTGATTGTAAAAGTTAAGGTAGGAATCTGGACACTTAAGGGAGTGCATGGGGCATGCACTCCCGGCTACGATGCCGGCCATAATGACCTAGGTCTGGTTTCGGACCATTAACATTATATTTTGTTCCTTATATTATTTGTTGCAATTTATTCTATAACATTTCTACCAGGCGCCTGGAAGCTTTAAAATGCAATTGGTCCAATGACCCAGCTCAATATAGTACCAGCCTAAGGGCATATGTCTGCTTGTCCTCCAGCCCAGTCAGCTGCAGATACTCATCTGTCACAAATGACCTACTAAATTTACAGCAGAAATGTTCATTGCCTGTTTGTCATTCTGTAAATGTCTTCCAAAATAGTATTTCCATACACTGAAAAAGCAACAACTAGGGCACATTAGTTTCATAGTAGGCACACGCTTTCCCAAACTGTACTGGTTTCTTATTTTTTTGTGTCACAAGTGTAAATATAAGTGAATTTAATAGTATTTTTGTGCTAAAGTCAAACATTGTTTGATAATGTATTTATCATGTAATTTTACAGTATTATATGTATTAACAATAAATACATAGTAAACTATTAACACACTTAAAATGTAGTCTTTCCTGCTGTATTTTGCCTCAGAAACAATATTGTTATTATTATTATTAGTATTAGTAGTATTATTAATATTTTTTTATAGGGCGGTATCTGCAAATACTTACATATACTTACATATACAACACAATTAACAGACAGGGTGCAAGTTCAAATAATAAGGAATACAATACAAGTACAATGCAAAAATAGCAGAATATGTATGGAAAATAAAGATGCAGGATATGTGTGTAGAAGCAGATAAATAAGGAGAGAGATAGACAGTAGAGAAAAAAGGTGGGAATTAATGAGGACAAGGTAGATGGGTGATGATTAACGCGACCATACGTCCCGTTTTGAACGGGACAGGCCCGTTTTTTGATGGACTGTACCGTTATCCCCGTGCCCCGCTTCGGGATGCCAAAATGTCCCGTTTTCAGACAGCAACAGCTGACATACACTGGATGTCATCTGTTGCTCGCTGATAACGGGACATTTCCGCCTCACATGCATACATACTAAGGTCACGCTGACGTCATTCTGCAGAGCGCGCCACGAAGGAGAGAGCTGGAGGTAAGAAGACAGCAGGAAAAGGTAAGTTTATTATGTGGAAGAAGGTATTTTGTTTTGGGGAGTGTGGAGGAATAACAAGCTGTGGGAAAGGAAAAGTAGAGATATTGCCCATAGCAACCAATCAGATTCTAGCTGACATTCTCTAGCACAGAAGAGGAAAGCGAGAGCAAGAATCTGATTGGTTTCTATAGGCAACATCTCCACTTTTCCTTTCCTGCAGCTTAGTAAATCTGGCCCATAGGCTGATATGTGTTGACACGTTTCCTCTTCCTGCTGTTATTATCCTGAGCTCGCTCATGTCCTCTGGCTCCCTGATTCCTGCATATCTTTCACTGTCTGGTTCCTGGTTCCCTCTGTGTTTGTGTTCCTGTTCTCCGGTTCCAGCTGGCTCTAGCCCTGTCATTGTTTCTGCTACCTGTACCAATGCTCCCAGCATACCTGCCTCATTGCAACCTGTGCTACCTGCGCCACTGCTACCAGCATACCTAAAGTGACCATACGTCCCGTTTTGAACGGGACAGTCCCGTTTTTTGATGGACTGTCCCGTTGTCCCCGTGCCCCGCTTCGGGACTCCATAATGTCCCGTTTTCAGAGAGCAACAGGTGACATACACTGGATGTCACCTGTTACTCGCTGATAACGGGACATTTCCGCGTCACATTCATACACACATTCATACTCACTAGCCGCCGCTGGGACCCGATGCCCTGCTCACCCGCCCGCAGCTCCATTCACAAGACGTCAGCGTGACCTAAGGTCACGCTGGCATCATTCTGCAGAGTAAGCCGCGGAGGAGAGAGCTGGAGGCAAGAAGACGGCAAGAAAAGGTAAGTTTATTATTGTGGAAGAATGTATTTTGCTTTGGGGAGTGTGGAGGAATAACATGGAGGCAGCTATAAGAAGGAAGGGGAAATAAGGCTGTCTGCACAGAACTTGAGTGGGGAATGAGGCTGGCTGGCCAAAAATAAAGGGGGAAATGAGTCTGGCTGGCCAAAAATAAGAAGGGGAGATGAGGCTTGCTGGACAAAAATAAAAGGGGAAATGAGGCTGACTGGACAAAAATAAAGGGGAAATGAGGCTGACTGGACAAAAATAAAGGGGAAATGAGGCTAACTGGACAAAAATAAAAGGGTAAATGAGGCTGACTGGACAAAAATAAATGGGAAATGAGGCTGACTGGACAAAACTTAAGAGGGAGAAATGAGGCTGGCTGGACAAAATTTAAGAGGGGAAAATGAGGCTAACTGGACAAAAATTAAGAGGGGGAAATAAGACTAGCTGGACAAAAATTAAGAGGGGTAAATAAAGCTGACTGGACAAAAATTAATAGGGGGGAAATAAGGCTGGCTGGACAAAAATTAAGAGGGGGGAATTTCTTTTCCCTGTTGTTCCCATGTCACTGTTCACCGTTTGGTTGCTTAGTTGGTTTTATGGGCATTTCTTCCTGTTTTCTTTCTGCACCATTTATTTTAATAAAAATGTGTCATTTTTTGTAACATTTAGAGACCTGTAGCTAGATTTAGTAAACTGAAGAAAAGAAAAAATGGAGATGTTGCTCATAGCAACCAATCAGATTTTAGCTCTCACATTTTTTGTGAATAATGACTATTACCTTATGTAGTACTGAATTTATAGTGAAACAATCATCACATGTTAAACTGAATAAAAAATATAAATGGGACACTGATGCCTTTGGATATCTGAGGCAGCTGTCAGAATAATTATGAAAGATCTGGAGCCGTCCAGACGTTTTTACAGGGCACTTGCTATCCATCTCTCGGATACACCAACATTTTCTTCCACTCCATTTGTGCTGACATCTAAAGCTCAGCAAGGATCCCACACTACAAGCGTAAACATTAGGCTTAGCCTGTTAGCTCACACGACAGCATTAAAATATTTATATACACAACTTCACTCTGATTATCAGAATTTGCTGTTGATGTTTAAGACTATAGGATTCATCTAATTTAATGAATCATAAAGCTTGTCATTATAACATTCTATCTATCCAAGATTCCCCTCAGAGCAAATCAGTCTTTTGTTGTTGAGAATAATAATGAGAAAATTATGCTATTTGTTGAGCTGCTATCAGAATGATTTCTTTCATTCTTGTTCACACAATCTATAACCACCCTGCAATTATGATATTTTATTAAAAAATTATTCAACTTGTTAATGATGCATAAGGTGGTGGAATAATAGTTGTAGCTGGTGGTGGGCCGTAGCAACCAGATCTAAGCTTTTTTTGTCTATAGCTGGCCACACACTATATACCAGGCCTGGCCAACCTAACTATGGTGTCCTGAAACTACAAGTTCCAAAACTCTAAGTTTTGCAACACCTGGAGAGTCACAGGTTAGCCAGGCTTTCACTGTAAACTCATCGGACTAATTATCAACTTATTGGCCTGACTTTTATGTAGTGTATTTTTGTAGACAAAACAGAAACATTTTCTCAAAAAATATTGATTAAGTAAGTGTAGAACCTACATGCGTATTTTTACGATCAGTTAAACTGCGCATTCCCAGAACCCAAATATATGCTCGGAAACAATGGCCAACGGATTCACATACACAGACGTCTGACTTAGCACTGATGCATGCATCGGCATGTAACGCGTCTCACATATGTGGCTAGAGGGGCAAAACTCAATGCATATGAGCTGTACACAGGCTACTAATGTACAGTATGGGCGTTCCAACAGAGTTAGGACTGATTCACAGGTAGCAGTGCCTTGTATAAACTAACATACATACAGGAAAAGTTAAAGTAGCCCTCGACCACTCGTAATTTGAAGAACCATATTGTTTGCTGTGAGGTCATGCGTCTTCTCTATACCTGCTGCGTGTTTATAATCAATGAATGTGTGTTTTAAATTAAACAAATAAAGGCTTGTTTATTTAATCCTATGCTGATTTAAAATCTTGTGCTAGACTTTAACATTGTAAAGGTGCCATTATTTGGTTAGAGTTTGTGAAGTTTTTTCTTTTTTTAATTTACTTTTAATTTTGTGAACAAACACTATTACATTTACTTATATTTAACTGTTTTGGTTGTTTGTGTTTTTTTATTTTTAAAATGCTTATTTTTAAAATGGTTTATGAAAGTCTATATATAATGGATCATTTTATTTATTTATTTATTTTTTTTAACGTTCAAGTTTATTGATTTTGTAATAACAAAAAAGCAAACAAGGGAAAGGGATACAGCACATATAAACTGAGAGATAAATTTCATCTCCAACAGGACAGGATACATACACCATGGCAAAGTAACCATTGAGTAACATTATGAACATGTCTAACAAATAGAGCCGTAGCAACTATATAAACTAGACCGGCACACAGGGGGCCCAAATAAGCTCATGTAACTACCGCAGGACGAGCAGGGAAAACAAAGTATAAGAGCTAGAGTTAGAGTAGCGGTAGCTGACGCCTACTTTCTTCCTGAAGGTAATCCGACCAAGGCAGCCACTGGAAGAGGGGGCAGGAAGCAGAGACCCGATACTCGGCTAGCAGGGTCTCCATCGTATGGTTATATGTGATTTTGGCAATTATTTTAGGCAGTGTGGGAGGGTCTATGGACTTCCATAGCTGAGCTATAGCCGCCCTGGTGGCAATCAAAAAATGGCCAAGTAGGTAGTGTTTTTCCCTGGGTAGGTCCTCAGGATAGAAGTGTAATAATGCAAGCTGTGGGGACGGGAGGATGGGATGATTTAATACTTTGGATGCCAGCGCGAATACGTCTTCCCACAGCGGGCGTATTTTAGGGCAGGACCAGAACACATGTAACAGATCACCCGTTAACCCGCAACCACGCCAGCAAATTTTTGAGGACGCTGGCCACATAGTGTGGAGTCTCGCAGGGGTAAGATATAGCCTGTTTAGTATCTTAATGCCCATCTCAACATGATTAGAGCATCTGGACATCTTAAAGATTTGAGCAGACAGTTTAACCCATTGTTGTGGTGAGATCATGATACCCAGATCTTTTTCCCACCGGAGGTGCGGAGGAGCCTTACTCTCAGATGAATCCGCAGAGATTATGAGCTTGTACCAGAAAGAGATGGCACCCGCACTACCCCCTACAGATAAACGTTGCTGAATATCATCCGGAGGGAGTTGCAAGGTATTGGGGGTTTGTAATGTGGCAGATACCCAGTGGCTAACTTGGAGGTAGCGAAAAACTTCAGAGGCAGGAATATTAAAACGGGTAACCAGCTCTGAAAATGGGCGTAGTCGCTTCTGGGGCAGTAGATGATCCAACTGGCACAGCCCCTGCGTACTCCAACTAGTAATCGTGAAATTGGGAATAAACTGAGACAAGGCCGAGATGGGGAGGTTTCTAGTTGGGAGAACCAGATTAGTATGGCGGCCCAAGAACCGGTCCCAGACTTGCAGGGAATCCTTAATAGAGCGTAGGGGAGGATCTATAGGGGGTCGGTTTTTACTG
>WWET01002944.1:90080-103239 GCA_011038615.1 Limnodynastes dumerilii | reverse complement strand
CCATTGTACCTTACACAAGTAATGATTATGAAATGACATTAAAGTGAAATTTTAATCCTATTTATTTGAAATTGAACTATTATTTGTGCAAGAGTACACCTTCACCACTGTATATAAACATCCAACGATTTAATGCTGAGTGTCTGTCATAATATGGGATATAGGGGTCAGATCATCTGGATGTGACCGCTTATGTGAAGTTTGTATGTTAGTAATATCCTGATACATGGTTCTTTTCCCATGCCTTTGTTAGGGATATCCACACACTGAGATTCTGGGTCTAGCTAGGAGTCTGGTGATTACCGGAGCCACTGATTGTGGGGACAGACTGGGCTGCAGACAACCTGCAGATCATGGATCCTGGTGGTAGCTTCTCACAGAAAACCCTGGTACCTGAGGATAAGAAAGAGAGACAGGGACCTAGGGCAATACAGGACAACAGATGTGGTAAGGAACCACAGGTAAACAGACAACCTTTAAGTAGAAGGAAACATCAGATTAAACAAGGGGATAGACACACTGTGTTATATAGAATAACACAATGAGAGAAAGATGGTAAATAGTTAGTGACAGATGGAACAACACAATGGGCCAGATCCAGACTTTTTTAGACCAAAAATAGATCTTAAAACCAGGTGCGTCTTATACAGGGGATAAGGCTGAACTTACCTTACCTTTCAGTCCCTCCGGCGGTCCCTCCGGCAGTTTCAGGCTCTCTCACCGCAGCTGTGACTTTGGCTGGCTCCCTGGCAGTGCCCGCTGTACACTGACGTTGCATGACCTTAGGTCACACAGCGTCAGTGTACAGCGCGCACCGCCAGGGAGCCAGCCGGAGTCAGAGCTGCGGTGGAGAGAGCCTGAAACTGCCTGAGGGACCGCCGGATGGACAGAAAAGGTAAGTTCAGTCTTAAATTCCCTGATCCCTTGTATAAGATGTCCCCATTTTTTTAGTTAATTAATGCTAAAAATAATACATAAAAAAAAATACATTTAAAATAGTTTTTTTTTTATTTAGGCTCTAAAAATTGGGTGCGTCTTATACAAGGGAGCGTCTTATATGTGGGGAAATACGGTAAATGCAAGAAAACAAATGCAGAAATATTGAAAGTAGAGTTGCTCAGGTGCCTTTTCCACAATAGGGTACTCAAGAGTGCCCGAGAGTGTAATATAGCAACACAAATGAGCAGCACTCCGAGACTTAAACCTTGAAATAATTGCAAAATCTGCAGCAGATTAGTCTAAAGTTTCAGTTTAATAAAACTTTCCTCAGGGACAATTATTTCAAAGTTTAAGTCTCGGAGTGGAGCTTATTTGTGTTGTGCCAAATAGAACCAAATTCCCCCCCCCCAACAAAAAATGTTTTGATGCCCCTGAACAGAGCTATACCATATGCAGATACAAACTCCATATAAGAAACCATAACTTAGATTTCTTTTGTTGCATTAATTCATTTATTCTCCTAAATGATATAAATTTTGGCTTTCTATGTGTCAGTATTAATAGTCACCAATAAAAATGAGTGACTGAACACCACTTGCACTACTAGGATCATGCTCGCTTTGCTTCTGAGAAACATTTTATGACTTATTGAGAGTTATTTATGAGAGTTATTAGAGTCACATGGTCCTCAGAAGTATGTAGCAAATTTTTATTTAAATGACAGCTAAATGCAGAAAGTAAAAGACCAGAAAAAAAGGAAAATATTAGGTGCGGTCTTACCATACTCCACAGCGTTTTGGTTTTTTTTTTGTCTGTTTTTTTCATTAAGGCTATATTACATGCAAAGTTTAAATCAAGGTCCAGACAAGAATGGGGATATTGAACAGATGATTATATGATACCCTAATGAGCTCTACTCTACACTATTACTCCCATATGTTCTACATACCCCCTATGTTAAGCTCTCCATATTGACAACAAACAGCTACTTGTACTGCATGGAAACTGGCTAAAAAGCATTGAGTTTGAATACCAACTCCTCCCCTTTTCTTTCAATAGTCAGGAATTTAGACATTCCAGGTAGTGCCACAAACCACCATGGGTCAGGACACACAGATCCCTCTGTTGTCACCAGTCTGTAACAGGCTACTGACCATTGTCCTGCTAGGTTGCTACAGGATACGACTTATCCCAATATAGCTCCTACACCGGGGGTATAGGGGTACCTTCTTACAGCCAGTAACTGACTGTCACTGACTCCTCTCACTGTACTGTATGAGGGTTTTTGTTTGCTGCCATCACTAGACTCCTACCATCTGTGCCTAGAACCATTTCCTTCCGTTTATCCACTGATATGCCTGTTGCACGCCCCTTGTCTGATTGTTGTCCCTCTGAACCACTTGCTATGATGCAGGGTAGCTGGCAGAGTTAACAGGATGCTGGGTTTCGTTCAGGTCAGCCTGGGAATGGATTCGATTTCAGCTAATTTGTAGGTCACAGGAATAAAGCTGTTGCAAATCTTGAAGCAAATAGATGTTTTATTAGCTCTAAAATGGGTCGTGATAAGAACCAGGACTTGCTGGTTAAGTGTACCAGTGTTCTGTCCAGACTTCAGATGTAATACTCCACAATACAAAACACAGTTCATTTATACAGTTTTTGAAAGACATGCTTGGGGGGGACGGGACACTTGCACCCAGCCCCAAGCTAGTGCCACTATGTCTGAAATCTTATTTATGATATTTACCTTCAGGATGTATGTATTTCCTACAGACAGGATTTTAACACAGTCTGGACTTAACACAATTTACATAAATGTAATTGTTCCTAATTAAGTTTTATCCTGTTATCCTGTTTTATCATGTACCCTTAGGCCAAAAAGAATGCTTTGGCCACTACAAATTAAAGGTCTCATTAACATTAGACTTCCTTTGTAACATAATACATCCCATTATCTTTGGAATCAATACACTTCCCAATATCAAAATAAATACACTTCCAATTATATACAATGGTGCACTGAGCCGCTAAATTACATACGTTCATACAACAAATTATATGACGTGGTCCATCCACACGCCCCTTCATGGACTGGATTAACCATGGCATTAGAAAACTTAATAATCTATAGGACCGTTCCCATTCAACTGTAATGGATGTAATAGAAAAATACAATAATTTACCATTCCAGTCTTTTCATAATAGTACATATTTATAGTTAACAAACAAACAAAATGCCAGTCTAATCTAACTACAGCTGTGTACATTTGATATATTCAAATTATATGAACATAGATGTTTAACTTTGCAGTTTTGTCCCCTTGATCAATCATTTTTAATTAGAAGAAAAAGTAAAAATCAGAGGTGTGAAAATTAGAGATTGGTTTCATAGGGCCAGATTTCTGCGGGTTTGGAAAAGTGGAGATGTTGCCCATAGCAACCAATCAGATTCTAGCTCTCAATTTCCTATTACATACTAGAGAATGTCAGCTAGAATCTGATTGGTAAATCCGGTCCATTGAGTCACATCCAGACCTTAGTTGTGGTCAGATCCCCAACTTAAGGATTCAGAGTTATCCACAAGGTTGGAAGTGTTATTGCTTCTAAGGCTCTAGATGAGTTTTAATGCCTTCCAATGGGTGAGTTCAGATGTATATAAATAAAAAGTACGACAAAACATTTGCAATCCAACTGAAACACACAGAAGTTCAGTGTTAGAATTCTAGATGCCATTCAAGGAAATTATATATATTTAGTCCCCTTGACTTCAGTTTATATTTGGGAGGAAAAGTAGAAGCCAGAGTAGAGCATGCATTGCTGTCCTATATTGTCTGCCCCCTGTGCTTGCTTTGACTGGATATTCCATCTATAACATTTCACATTTATGTTGTTATACTTTACATAATGACAATGCTTTGTGTTTTTATTCTCTTTTGTGTAATCTTATCAAAAGAATCATTAATTTTGTTTTAATGAAAATAAATTCCTAAAAATTCCTGATCCTCACAATGACAATTAATTGGGGCATAATGGATGCAGACTTCTTTTTCAAATTTTAATGAAAACTACAAAAATTGTGGTATTTTTACTGTACAGTCTACTATCAAATATATAGGAAACTGCTTTATACCAGTGTCTTTTCTGCAATTGCTGGTCAATGGCAGCAGGCACCTAATCTCTGGGGCTCCACCTATTCCCCCCAAAAAAGAGAAACCTAATATAAGTAAATGGAATTAAGGGCCAGTGCCAATAAGCACCCTTGTGATGTTGGCAATATAAAATTGTAAGTGTAACCAGTAATAAACGAGCTAGTTCATGAAAAGTCCGCCATGTTTCTCATTTTCAAATCATTCAGCCATATATTAAAAGGATGAAAGTAAACAGATATTAATTTATTAGAACAATCATAAAGAACAACAATATAAATGCAATATGGGATTTAAAAAACAACAACATATGTATCAAAAATCAGGTATGCTTTTAGCAGTGGAGCAAGTATTTGGCACACGTACAGCTAACTTTCAGGACAGATCTGGTTGAAGCTCCTCTTTTTCTTTTTAAGGTTTCTAATCTTTCTATACTCAAGATTCCTTCCTCTTTTTCTCCTTTGCCTTTTCTGTGTTTTCTTAGCAGTCACTGTGGGTTTAGACTTTGGGATTACCAGGGGGAGTGATCCCTCCTCCTTCCGTTCTCTAAAAAATGCTAAGAATAATCAGAATCGTAACTACAAAGAACCTCATACCTATTCCTGTCTTCAAAATGTCTCCAGTTATCATGCTCATACTGGTCTCTTGGTGTGAAAGGTCTCTGATCCCTATAGTCCTCTATTCCATGTTGTCTCTGTTCCCAAGGTCTCTGATCTCTATAGTCATCCCTTCCATATTGTCTGTGTTCCCATGGTCCATCATATCTATAGACGTCCCCCTATTGTCCATATATTGTCTGTTAAAACCTTGATCCCTAAAACCTCCCTGTTTATTGTTATAGTAATGTTTAGGGTATTGGTAATTCTTAAAAACTCTAAAATTGTCATAGTTCTTATACTGACGGTTATTCTGATATGTATTATTGCTATGGTAATATCCTCCTCTACTCTTATTGTATCCATGAGGGGTATATTGGTCATTCCCATAATTCCTTCTCTGATTACTTTCTTTAGGCCCTTGTTGTGAATATTGAGGATTTTTGGGAGTATGAGGATCTCCCTTTTGTTTGGACTTCTGTAATGGCCTCAAGTCTTTCCTTATTTCACCATCCTTTTCTATCCCTTTACCAAATACCTTCTGTGATTTCTGTGAGTGCGAGGGTTTCTCATTTTGATGAATGTATTTGTTGTCAGTTCAAAGTCAAGGGTAACACCTAAGCATCAAGCTTTATGTGTAGGGATTATTTCAGTGTTGTCAACAGAGATAGAGAGGCCAGGTGGGTAGCTTTTATTAGCAGGTGGAAATATTATTAGTTCGGTTTTAGATAAATTAAGTTTGAGATGGCGGGAGGACATTCAAGAAGAAATGGCAGAGAGGCATTCAGTTACACGGGCCAACACAGTAGGTGAAAGATCAGGGGTGGATAGGCAAATTTGCATATCATTTGCATAGAGATTATACTAAAATCTAAATGACTTTATTAGCTCTCCAAGGGAAGTTGTATAAATAATGGATGCAACACTGAGCCTTGTGGTACTACAACAGATAGAGGGTGATCAGGGGAGTTAGATCCAGATAAGCAAACACTGAAAGAGCGATTGAATTAGTAGGATGTGAACCAGGAAATACCTGTGTCCCGAATACCTAGGGATTGTAACATTTGTATGAGAAGAGAGTGGTCAACAGTGTCAAAAGCAGTAGAAAGATCCAGTAGAAATAGAAGGAAGTAGTGTCCTTTAGATTTAGCAGTGATTAACTAATTGACCACCCTGTTAGTGCAGTTTCTGTGGAGTGCCAGGAACAAAAGCCTTACTGAAGAGGATCCAGAAGATTGTGTGAGGAGAGGAAGTGAGTGAGGCGAGTGTAAGCAAGTCTTTCGAGCAGCTTTGCAGGGCATGGAAGATGGAAAATGGGCTGATAATTTGAGGGTAAAAGTTTTGTTTCTTCAGAATTGGAGTGATTAGCTCATGCTTGAATTAAGATGGGAAGATGCCACTAGAGAGAGAGAGATTGAAGATTGTAGTTAAGGTAGGAATAAGCACAGATGATAGACTTTGACTGATCTGTGAAGGTATAGGATCAAGAGGACAGGTAGCAGAGTGAGAAGAGCAGAAAAGAGCAGATATTTCTTCGTCATTTCAAAATATTAAAGCATTAAAACATATACCCATTGCTGTTTTATTTGAATGTACGTTGAGCACATGGGCTTTGGAGAATTGGCACACATTAATGTCAGTTGGAATTATTTCATTTTAATCATATGTCATCATTTTCTTGAAATGTCTTTCAGCAAGTGCACATTAATTGGTGTGTGGGAGTATTTTCTGTCCCTTGGCACAGCGAACTACATGCTTTTACAGTATAATTAAAAGTGCAACTAATAAATATTTTAGTTTGTAAGGAGTGATGATAATTGCAATGGACAGCTAACTTTTATATTTAAATTATGATCATACAGTTTTGAATAAATTCCTTTTTTGGTAAAAAAAATTTAATTAATGCAAAAAAATATATCTTTGACATCAAGGCATGCAATTAAATAAATGACTACTGAGTTATTTAATTCAAGAATAATATATACATTTGTACAGTGAAACTCATATGAAAAAGGCTTTATTATAAAGGTGAGATAATATAGTAGTGAGGTAATAAGCCTAGTAAGTGGAATGGAAATTCATGAAAAACTACCCATATTTCTTATTCCTTACATCTACTAACGTAATTAGACATTTTACTATATGTTGAGTTGTTAGGTTGAATAGTTTATTACTTTACAGACATTTCTTTTTACTGTTAGGACTTAATCTGAGGTGTATATTTTATGGATCTTTTCTAGAATGTGTTTGGTAAATAAAGGTCAATTGAAATGAAAGCCACAACATGATTGGTTGGCATTGGCAACATCTCCACATTTCCCGTTTAACTCTCTATGAAATATTACCCTTCAGTGTAAAAAATGTAAACTTATTGTGTTCTCCAGGAACACAGAAAAATAAGACTAGTAATTGTTGTCCTGCAGTGCAAAATGGTCTGCACAACTGAAAATGGTAAACTCTGGATTCAATTTCTAAATCAATAGCAAATTCTACTTGTGCAGTGTTCAGTGCAGTGTGCCTTGTCCTAGATCTGGTAAAAACATGTAATAATTGGTTATATTAGGTTAATTGCATATTTGCTCCTTATCCATGGACATGATCATTTAATCTATTATCTGATGTTTCTACAGCTTTTCAGCTTTGTCTCTCTTCCTACTGACGTCTTAGAAATTGAAGTGAAGGATAAATTTGCAAAGAGCCGTCCAATCATCAAAAGATTTCTGGGAAAGTTATCTATGCCAGTGCAGAGGCTGTTGGAAAGACATGCCATTGGGTGAGAATTGTTTACTACGTAAAATATACCTGTTGCCTTAGTTAGTTAATCAATGAAATTAATATAAAAATGCATGTAATGGTTTAGTCACCTATGTTTCCAACAAAGTGCCTGTCTTTTTATAGCACATTGTCAGGACTTGTGATTTTTCTTTTAAGGGTGGAGGTTGTGACTTTAAAAGTGTAATTAAAAAGCAAGAGTACGTTTTCATAATATAAATGTGTTGATAGTCATCTAATAATAACAATTGTTTTGTATCTAGTACATGAGAAAGCTCTTCCTCCAACCTCTACAGTTACCTTATGTGAATTGTCTCACAATGCTTCTAGAAATGATGTCCTATACTTTTCTCAAAGATTGCTACAATGCCACTCCCTATATCAGGAATTTGCTCCTACCCATTAGTCTTAAGTTGCCCATGTACTATACTATGTCCTTAGCACTAAACATATTGCTGAGATAGATGGGGACATTGTATAGATGCAACACCCTAAATGATAAACATGTTGATCATCCTTATAGGTTCTACATGGTGATCAGACTTGTGATTTTTCTTTTAAGGGTGGAGGTTGTGACTTTAAAAGTGTAATTAAAAAGCAAGAGTACGTTTTCATAATATAAATGTGTTGATAGTCATCTAATAATAACAATTGTTTTGTATCTAGTACATGAGAAAGCTCTTCCTCCAACCTCTACAGTTACCTTATGTGAATTGTCTCACAATGCTTCTAGAAATGATGTCCTATACTTTTCTCAAAGATTGCTACAATGCCACTCCCTATATCAGGAATTTGCTCCTACCCATTAGTCTTAAGTTGCCCATGTACTATACTATGTGCTTAGCACTAAACATATTGCTGAGATAGATGGGGACATTGTATAGATGCAACACCCTAAATGATAAACATGTTGATCATCCTTATAGGTTCTACATGGTGATCAGACTGTTTTTGGACATGGTCTTAAGTTTTACTGGCATTCCAACAAATCTATCTATGCCATGCACTGCCAAATAATTGAGATGCTGAGTTAATCAGTGTGTGGCCTACATGACTCATAGCTAGCAAAGCTTTACGCACTCCCTAAGAACTCATTTGTTCATTAAAGCCTACTTATCTACTAATCAACCCATCTCAATTACTCTAATGCCGACTCTCCACAAGCAAACAAACTTTTCATTTTTGTCACTCTCATCCCAATATTGTCTCCATTAATTCCCAATTAATCCATGTGGATAATCGGCTTTCCATTTACTAACATATATTCCCTCTGAGTCACCCCTATATTTATTAAACAAAAACTTAAAAAAATTATACTAGAGCTGTTAACCAAAACAGCCAATCAGCTTCTATCATTTTCTAGAACTTACAAGAAAAAAATAACACAGTAACTAGAATTTGATTGGTTGCTATGGGAAACATACAAAAGGGTTTTTAGCATTTATTATAAAATAATGTAACAATATAATTATGAAGTTGGAAATCTCTGTTATTAATGATACCTTTTTGTCTCTGCATTTATAATCAGGATACAAGCTCTCAGATTATATATCTTTTTAATAATAACTTGCATACTTGTATAATTATTTAATTGAACATGGAATTAATTAACTTTTAGATGTTTTATAGTAAAAATTATTTTATTTTCAATGTCCAGGGATCGTGTTGTCAGCTACACATTGGGACGAAGGCTACCTACGGATCATGTCAGTGGACAACTGCAGTTCCGATTTGAGATAACATCATCCATTCACCCTGGTGCAGTATTTAAACCTCTTAGAAAAACATTATTTTGATAACAGTATATATATAAATGTGGTATCAAAGTCCGCGCCCAAGGACAATCATCAAATTGGTAGTTATATGGTTCACATCTAAGGGCAATCATTAAAAGTACCTTAGATCTTCTTGTTAATTCGCCAAAGGTACAGTTTCTTTCAGATGTAGTCTTCCGTTTTTTCTGGTATCTTCTGTCCGTTATTCTCCGTATGGTGAAAGAAACAAAGGTTACTGTGTGACAATTGCTTCCAGGTATTCCTGATGTAAGATCTCTGTTTATATTTCTCCAAGTGGGGGGTGGCTTATCACCATACAACCGCTGATCCACACGAGTGTGGGATACCCCTCCCACACTGTACAATTACCATGCTTCCGCCTTTCTACCCAGATGTGCACTTACACAGCAAACCTCTTGGGATTATTGCATACACACAGATCTCTATGGAGCATTCACTCTCTTAATCAGTGCTGGTGCAGAAGCCGGGGTCAGGTACGTATGTTCTCCGTTCTGCTAAAGAAACTCCTCCACAGAATAATCACCTCCTTTCTACCTCTTATAAATTACGATTATATCAATTGGGCTTCTCTGACAATCCTCATTGTCCCAAACGTGCACAATCAGAAGCTAACGTTTTTCATTTTCTTTGGAAATGCCTTCAAATTTGATATATTTGGCTTTGTTTGCTGTCTTGTCCTAGTGCCTCTGTGGAAATCCTGAAGGCCTTGCACTGTGCACAGCCTGCACATGTCTGACACCTGCAGCTGTTGTCAGAGAAGCCCAATTGATATAATCGTAATTTATAAGAGGTAGGAAGGAGGTGATTATTCTGTGGAGGAGTTTCTTTAGCAGAACGGAGAACATACGTACCTGACCCCGGCTTCTGCACCAGCACTGATTAAGAGAGTGAATGCTCTATAGAGATCTGTGTGTATGCAATAATCCCAAGAGGTTTGCTGTGTAAGTGCACATCTGGGTAGAAAGAGTTTCGTAGTATCCTACAATATTACGCAAGGTCTTTTCTCTCTATTTTTCTTTTTTGGCACCAATACGGAGAAATATAAACAGAGATCATACATCAGGAATACCTGGAAGCAGACTGTCACACAGGAACCTTTGTTTCTCTCACCATATGGAGAATAACGGACAGAAGATACCAGAAAAAACGGAAGACTACATCTGAAAGAAACTGTACCTTTGGCGAATTAACAAGAAGATCTAAGGTACTTTTAATGATTGCCCTTAGATGTGAACCCTATAACTACCAATTTGATGATTGTCCTTAGGTGCGGACTTTGATACCACATTTATATATATACTGTATAAAGACTATTGCTGATTTTGCTTTTGGTTTTGTCTATTGTGGGGTTTTTGGTGATAACCCCTGGTGGTATAATATCTGCGACAGTAAGGAGGAGCGCAGAACCTCTTGTCATACTACCCTTTGGATACTAATTTTTATTATTTTGATAACATACAGTAATATAATTATAGAAACTCTCACAGATATGCTAATTCCTTTAACAAACTATTCTAATTAGGAAAGCATGCTCTTAAATAACAATTGCACTTTCTTAATGTTTTTTACTCTGTACTGTTTGTTCCATCATTATTTCCTATATAATGCCTTAGGCATTATTTAAATAAATTGTTTATGTAGAAAATCATGTGACTTTTCTTGAATCTTGTAATCATACAGAGTGGAAAATCTCTTTCAGTATGATGCTTTTCATGGGAACAGGAAAAGGGACAATTATTAAACTTTAGCAATTAGGTGGCAATGCACTTTAATTAGAGTGAGTGAATGAAATTCTAAGTCTATCCTCACTACTTTCAAATATAAGATATATCTTGAAATTTGATAAGCAAACTAAGTTTTCAGAATGAATGATTATTTGGAATGTGCAAATAGGTTTTCATGTCATTTTTGCATAAATACACTGGCTATATAATGTGCATGAAGTTTGCATACCATCTGTGGGGTTATAAAATGTTGCACGTTGTAATGGAAGAAAACTGGTGGACTGGATCATTTGCAAGTAAATATTGGTAAGCTGTTAATTTAAACAATGTTTACATCAAGGGGTGGACACGGTGCATTCACTGTTGCCTTTGGTTTTTGAGCCACCACAGTATTTGTTGTTTTCATACCCTCAGAGATGGCAGAGATCTTTAGCTTTACGTTCATTTAGACACCTTTGCACCTTTGATGGTTTCTTTATTTGGGTAGATTGATTTATTGAGACTATAAAATTTAAATAGTGAAGCACAAAAAATGGTTTGATCTAGAAACAAATCATGAATCTTTCCAGCCCAGAATTGTAAAACATCTCATGTTCATATTGGAAAATTGTCCTTTGAAACGCACTTCTGGTTTTTATTCATTTCCTGTGAAATGTATTCTTTCAGATGACGAAGAAGTCTCCATAACTACAGATCCTGATCCGGTTCTGAATGAAAGTCCATTACGACACCAAGTCCTGTCTAATGAGCCCCAGAGGAGAACATCTGTTGCCACTGAAAATCCAACATCAGAACTGCCAAATGGATGCCTTTCCAGAGTTTCTCATGATAAACACCCTGCTATTGACAGTAGATCTATAAGTCAAAACAGTTTACATAAGACATTAATAATAAGCACAGGTGCTTGTGCTGTTTCCACCAGTGTCACTGAGATCTTAGAGAGTAGCCTAGCTGAAGGAATTTTAACAGTTACTGCTCCAGATCCTGAACAGGAGCCTGCAACATCTGTTCCCTCTGAGGTTGAAGCTAAAGTAGACAGTGTTGTAGATTCTAGTGCTGTCAGTGAAGAAGTGGGCACAGATGTAATAAATGCAGAGGAAACAAGTACATTAGTTAAAGTTGACTTAGAGCAAGAAAAAGCTTTTGCAGAGCCTGAAGAGGTCTGTCAGGAACAGGACAATGAACCTAAACTTAGAAACACAGTTAAGAGAAAAACAAGGCCATGTTCTCTGCCTGTGTCAGAGTTGGAAACCGTTATAGCATCAGCTTGTGGAGAGCCTGAAACTCCTCGTACGCACTATATCAGGATTCATAACTTATTGCACAGTCTGCCTTCTGCTCAGATGATTGGAGATGGAGAGGAAGAAGAGGAGCAAAACAGTGCAGATATAGATGAAGAGTCAACAGTAAAGGAGATGTCTGAGAAAGACATTGTGAGTGAAACGGAAACCATGGTGGCTGATCCTTCAATTGAAAATGTACCAGATGAAGGTGATGATCTAGAAAACAGTAGAAGTACTTTGCCCCATGATAACTCCATTGATCACCTCCCTGTTTGTAACCATATCTGTGTGGATGGAGAGCACCCTAGAACTGAAAGTGAAAGTGACTCTAGTCCGAGGGTACATGGGGACCATGATTGTGACACTTGTGATACCTCATGTTATAGTACGTCCTGTTATAGCACCTCTTGCTATAGTACCTCTTGTTACAGTCCGTCATGTTATGATAGCCACAACCGATTTTCCAGCCATACCCGATTCTCTTCTGTGGACAGTGCCAGAATTTCTGAAAGTACTGTCTTCTCCTCTCAAGATGATGAGGAGGAGGAAAACAGCGCATTTGAGTCAATGCCTGATTCTAATCAAAGCCCAGAACCAGACAGGGACCATGGTGATGGTTCAATCCAATGGTCTGATGATATCTCTAGTCAAAGTATTAATTCAGAAAGGACTCCTGGTGCCCCAGAATCTCCAGTTGCAGGGCCAAGCAGCAGAAGAGAAGGTTAGATTAAGATGGATGTTTCTGCTAACAGAATTTCATGTAATATGTTATAATGATATCATTTTTTTAATTATGTATTTTATGCTGCTATATGAATTCATTATAATGCTCATATATGTTATATAAGTATACAGTATTAAAGAAAACATTTTTCTCAAGGATGATATATATATATGTGTATA
>WWET01002944.1:73583-89926 GCA_011038615.1 Limnodynastes dumerilii | reverse complement strand
ATATATATAGACACACACCTTAGATTCACAGTATTACTGTATCTTAAATATGAATAGTTTGAAATGTCTAAGAAATACCTATGAATGTAAAGAGGACCAGTCTTTTATCAGTCATAAAAAAAACTGTGACCTTTACTGTAGGTGCCATAAATCATTTCATTGTTACTGATCCTGATGCAGAGGAGCACTCACATCAGTTACTCATCAAGCATCTGCATGCAAAACATGGGTGGGCTTCACACAATCCAAAGGTATTGCAAGTACAGCACAGAGCAGCCAAGCTTAAAGCAGCTAAGTCACCATATACTTTACAAAGGGTAGGGAAGTACATTGTCATGTATACTAGAAATGGTGGCTATGATTAGTGTGAGTGCCTGAGTCACAATGCGACTGCACTAAAACTACTTCCAAGTATGAATTTGTCTTACAGAATGCTAAAGCTGCAGTTCCATAACTTATGTATTGCATTTAAGCTATGAAAAACTATTTGTAAATAAAATAGATATTGTTGTAGTACCTACCCTAATTGTGTACGCTTATAAGCTTGAAATAGGAATCATAAGTAAAGCTGACCACACTATACATTGGGGTAGATCCAGAACTACGTGTGTGCGTACGTATTTTCGCGGAGCGTATTTTCGTAGACGTAAGTTCGCTACACTCCCCTCGGCACATTCCTTGCACGGACGTATTTTTTCAAAATACTCTACCCAAAACCTACCTTAACTTTTCCAAACGTAACAGCATACGTCCGCGAACGAACGTACTGACTACGTAAGCAGCTTAGCACGCCCATACTGTACACTTTAAATACCACCCCCCGCCTACTTCACGTAAGACGCACGTATTGTTGAGTAACGTAAATTTGGCACGCCCACACGTAAGTATTTACGTGAGACATACGTGAATCACCCATACGTCCAATATTACGCTACGTGAATTTTATATGGTGCGCATGCACAGTGCCTTCTAAACTGCGAAATTACGTCTCCGCCACGCGTAAATTCGCGGAGAAGCGTAGTTCTGGATCTACCCCATTGTCTCCATCTCCCAACATAATGCTCCAGCATCTGCCAGGAGATGTTGGTCCACCAAAGCTATTTTGGAGGCTTGAAGGGGTGCCTCTAGATGAGTTAACTCTCCGTTTAAAAATAAAAGATATATGGCCTGATATAGGACCACATTATCAGAAAATATTTGAAAGTGACAGATGGCTTATAATATATTTGCAAACGTGTGAGACTAATATTTTCCTGTTTTTTTGCAAATAAAATGGCAGGTTAGTTAACTGGCTAATACTAGTTTGCTGGTGCATATATTTATTTTATGGCTATATTTTAATGGCTCTAGTACACTTGCAGCCATTTTCAGGAAACATAACACACCAGACACCTTGTGCTGTTATATGCATTGTCGCTCTATTTCTTAAGTTCATTACGGAATGTATTGGAGATATCCACGGTAACTATTTTATTAACATACACCAGTTACATATATATAATTTTGCCCATCCTTTGGAAAATGTCCCGCTAGGCAGCTAGCATGTCACATCTACATATTGGTAGCAATAAAACAACATTAACACCTGTATTTGTGTACCCCTTTTCCTCCTTCTCTAGGGGACTGTCCTTTACCACATAACGCCCCGCCTGTTAGTCAGCTGCCTTCACTCAGGACTGATCATCATCATTATCCCACCATTGACGAACCACTACCACCAAGTAAGGACTAGTTTATAATTTTTTTTAATTTACTTTTATTGACTTATTTTTGACTTGTTGTAGTAGCAGTAGTTATAATACATTGAGACATCTTAATTTATAACTTAGATTGGGAGGCTCGTATCGATAGCCATGGGCGAGTGTTCTATGTGGATCATGTGAACCGTACCACAACATGGCAAAGACCTACAACAGCTGCCACACCAGATGGAATAAGTAGGTCTGGGTCAATCCAGCAAATGGAACAGTTAAACCGTAGGTTAGTATTACAGTATGTATATTTCGATATCCAAGTCATTTATTAAGTTCTGTTTTTTGTTAAATAACATGTAACCAATTATGTAAAGATGCATTTATTTAATGTTAAAAAGTAAATGCTGTTTGATAATGAAGTGTCAAGTAAACCAAAAATACAAAAAAATGTAGAATGTTATTTTCCATTCATTTTTGTGTAGATATCAGACATAATTTCTAGGTATTACATATGTGCTTTTTATTTTGATGTATTTCATGTGTATGCTGTTTAAGTCTAGCAGGCATTAATTCTAGATGTTATTCACTGGAACCAAAGGTAGTGTTCTGCAGGATTGCATGTTTTGATTTTAGCCAGAAATATTGTATTCCTTCCTGGTAGTACAATGTAACTTCACATATTAGTTTCTGTATCACTGGCAGTGATTAGTTTCTGTAATGCCACTTTCAGTAGGAGTTAAGTTTCTATCAAAGTTAATAACAGCTCCTATTTTTTCACATTTGTATTTATCTTTGACATGTCTCGCTATTTGTTTTGGGTTATAATAGCTCATACACACTATTTGGGCCTGATTCAATTAGCTTCGCATGGGTGTATTTTGCCGTACGAAGCTAATACTGCAAATTTATTTTGGATGAATTTTATTCAGGTGTGTATAAAAATTCGCCCATTTTTCATACCGTATATGACGGGGAAAAAGGGCAGCACATACTTTTTCCCGTCATCGCCAGCAATTGAATCAGGCCCTTTAAGTTTTAAGAATTTGTTTAAGGTGTTCGATATGTGTTTGGAAAGCTAAACAAGCTTTAGTACCAATACAAAATGTATGTAAGTTTTTGTACACAAATTATTTAATAAACCTAGTGCCTTCAAATTAATTTATATCAATTGTAGCAACTTTCCCTGCAATATTCAATATTGTTGCAAAAAGGCTTTCAGGGTATTAATACATAGGAAAGAAAATGGCTTTTCTTTAGCCCTCCACACTATGGGCCGTATGCAGAACTTAAAGACCACGTATACGCGATCTACGTTGCAAAAAGTAACGTAGATTACGTAACAAAATTACTGAGCATGCGCAGTAACACATTGCTGAAAACTCCAGCCGCAAATGCAATGCAGCCAGAGTTCTGCATACGGCCCTATATTATTTGTTCAGCCCCCATGTCTGCCCCTTGTAATGTCCAGTCCCCATGTCTGCCTCTTTATTATTTGTTCAGCCTCCATGTGTGCCCCTTATAAGGTCCAGCGTCCATTGTCTGCCCCTTGTAATGTCCAACCTCCATGTCTGCCCCTTATGTCCAGCCTCCATGTTTGCAGCTTTTAATATCCAGCCTCCATTGTCTGTCCATTTAAATGTCCAGCCTCCATTGTCTGCCCCTTATGTCCAGTCTCCATGTCTGCCCCTTATGTCCAGCCTCCATTGTCTGCCCCTTATTTCCAGCCTCCATTGTCTGCCCCTTATTTCCAGCATCTATTGTCTGCCCCTTATTTCCAGCCTCCGTTGTCTGTCCCTTATGTTCAGCCTCTGCTATCTGCCCCTTATGTTTAGCCTCCGTTGTCTGCCCCTTATGTTCAGCCTCTGTTGTCTGCCCCTTATGTTCAGCCTCTTCTGTTACTTACCTTTGATGATTTCTCATTCCTCCGCGGCGCTCCCTCTCGCAAACGCTCCCTGGTATGGTCTTCTGCGGTCACGTGGTGCGGTACAGGTAATACAGGGCTCCTACGAGAGCCCTGTGGGACCAAATCTGTTTCTAGAATGGCAGTGACTACATAGGTTCAGTCACTGCCATTCACAGTAACAGGTTTGGTCCTATAGGGCTCCCGTAGGAGCCCTGTATGACCTATAATGTGCAGTGTAAAGCCCTGCCACATACATAGCGCGGCAGGGGCATTGCAAAAAAAAAAAACTTTGTCTGATCTCTCAGGACAAGTTGTGAAGTGGGCGGGACAGCGGGACTTGGGAGGTATGCAATATGCAAGTCATCTGATGTGCTGATAGAAATAGCATATTGTATACAACACATAGGGCACATTAGTAGATTTTCTTTAAGGTTTAAATGACCTGCATCAGGATTTTCATACTCATTACAACCACTTAATATCTGTCTGTGTATAGTAAAGTATTGAAGGATTAAACTGGAAAGTAGTAGGTAGTATGTAAAAACAAATGTAAATATACTGTTATTTTTTGAAGTTTTCTGCATAGAAACCGTCCTTCTGTTTCCAATCATTATAACTTGTTTTCCTTTTTGTATAAAGGTATCAAAACATTCAACGAACGATTGCAACAGAAAGACCAGAGGAGGAATTTGTTGGTCGCACTGATAGACTTCCTGGAGTTGGTGATTCAGAGACTGACCTGTCACAGCCAAATCCAGGTATTACTAGTTTTTCTAGTTAATTATTTAAATTATCAAATCTAATTGTGCTTCTTTTAAATAACACAATTGTTTAAACATTGATAAAAAAATACTTCCTGTAGTAAGGGATGACCAAATATTGTACATTTTATTTAGTTTAGCATTTGTCTAGTCACCACACAAGTGGATGCCCTTATTCTGCGTTTGGAAAGATTTCACTTTAATGTTCTGCCTATAACCAGCTTTACCAATGTAGAATGTACCTTTTATTTCCCTTTCCTGAATACTGCTGATTTGAGCCTAATTTTTGTATGAACCGAAATAGGATTTTGTAAAATAATTGGATTGCATGTGGTATTTTTGTATATTACAATGTATTTTTCTTTTTAATCAATTTATTTATGTCAGTGTTACAACATAGATAGAGCTGAAACAAAAATACTTACACTGTTACAATGTCAGCATAGAAGGAACCAGGAACTTGAAAGAATAAATCATGTTTATTTATGTATTAACTCACAGTGATTCAAAGTATTCAAGAGAATAATAAAAAAAAAAGTGAGAGTAATTTGTGTATTTATTACATTGATAGCACTGCACAAATACCTTTTTGTTTGTAGAACAAATTACAGTTTGAAGGTACAGTAGTATTGCTTAGTGAATACAGGCCAGTATCCAGACTTATCTATATTGTGTTAGTGTTACTAAAGTTACATTCTACTCATTAGAAAATTATATCAAGAATCTAGTATCATCTGAAGCTCATTCTCATATCCACCAACATGAGCTGATAGGTCACGGCCCCCAGTGATAGCGTCCAAGGGAAACCTGTAGTGTAGACACCTGGACAAGAACCCATACACACACGATACAGCTGGAACACTTATGCACAAGAGTACAGACTGGAACCATACACACAGATACAGGACATATATAAATGACAGGGCAGAGAACCCAGAGGTAGTGCAGGATACAATGAAATACCACAGAGGTGGTACAGATAACAAACAAGGCCCTCAGCCCGGAGATCTGATCCACTGGCAGATAACAACAGCCAGATAGACAACAGGTCACAGGAGGGTATGGAAAGCAGGACACACTGATAGATGGAACACAGCACACTGCTATACAGCTGATTCACTCTCATGGGGCACACAGAGGTGGAAAAAATAGTAGTAGCAACAGATACCAAAGATAGACTCATGGAGAGAAGACACAAGGCGAGATGGTAAACACCGAGGGACAACTACAAACAGATGGAGTTTGGCAAGCGGACTCCGGCATGCTGTGAGATGGTAAACACAGTGTGCACACACAGGAGAGGAGCAGATGGAATCACTAATCTGGCAGGTTTGGATAGTGTGACGCACACACGCAGAGAAGAGAGAAGCACCTAACAGGGGCCAAAATCGCCAGTATGAGCAGTAAGCTACTAACGTTGCGCACTTTCCACAAAGGACAGGGTTGACTAAAGAGACAGAGAGGGCACGAGGAAGGCAGAGGGAAACACCAGGTGTACACAAAGGAACAAGTTAAGCAACAAGATCCAAGGCAAGAGCACAAGGAAAACACGAGCAAACGGGCGATAAACGCAGGAAACCAGGCGCTGTAACTGACAATCAGACTTCCCGGCAACAGGTTATTTAAAGTCCACTCCTCCAATCAGCTGCGGTGATCAGGCACACCTCTAGATGATTATCCCACAGCTTAGAAAAACCAGACAGGGAAACTTCACACACTGCTTTGTTTACCCATGCAGCGTGAAACAACCTACACTTACATTGAAATTCAAAGAAATAAACAAAAATAACCTCACGGTGGATCTTCAATCCAATGAAGGAGCAGATGACTGACCCTACCTGACTATAGCCATCAATATCTACCTTGAAGAATAATACAAAATACAAAAAGGATTTCAAAGTGCAGTAAAACAGGAGCGGTGAGTCCGTGGTAACACTGACACGTGTTTAGCTTAGGCACTTTTTCATGGTATTATTTTGTGTTATTCTTCAAGGTAGATATTGATGGTCAGGTAGGGTCGGTTATCTGCTCCTTCACTGGAGTGAAGACCCACCGTGAGGTGGTTATATTTGTTTATTTATTTGATTTTTGTTTTAAGTGTTGGCAACAGATATAGCCATTGCAGCTGTGTATCTGTTTATATGAAGAATTTATAGCAGAGTGGTGTAATCTGTGATTATTTTTAATTATGTGTATGTTAAAATGTGCTACATGTTGTCCTTTGTCTCTTTTTAAAGAGTATTAAAGATATAACATAGGATTAAAAAAAAAATCAACATTGGGCAAACCAGATAGTTCAATTATTTTCAAGTTAAGTTCCACAAGTTATTTTTATTTACTAATTCATTAAAATCATCAATATTATTGGACCTGATTCACACTTAGGATTGAAATTGTGTGCTTACCTAAAAGTACGCAACGTAAATATACACAAGTGTGATGCAAGGATAGGAGCGGCTGCAGCTAAGCATACCCACACACTTGGTCGTGTTTTTCCACGTGTAATTATGCCGTACGTAGAAATACGAAAGTACATAGTATATGGCCCTTGAATCATGCATAAATTTGGGTAATTTTTTAAGTAGCGATGCAGCCATTCTTTTTTCATCACAGAGTTTTTTTGGTTTTTTTTTAAACAATAAGTAATGCTTATTATAATTATAAAAAATTTTTTTATGTTTTTGTGACATAAATAATTAGACACCTTAAAATGTGCACTAAACATATTTTAAACAAAGGATGCTTCAATAATTAAAGTTATAATGTGTTGCAAACAATAGCAGTATGATTTTTTTATTTAATTATTTAAATTACAATAGAGTAATTTAAATGTGAAAATTATCAAAACATGTTAATTTACAAAAGTTTGCATCATGGTTTAACAAAGGTCATTTTAAAATTTATTTTACAACTAAATGTTACAATTATAATTATTTTACAATATACTTATTAACATGAAACTCAACTTTGTCTCTGTTTAAATTCATTAATTTAATAGCTTATACCAAATGCTTAAATAAAGTCAGCCTTATGTGAGTAAATTACTCACACATGTGCCTTTATAAACATTACGCAGCAGCTTTCTCATAGTACGACAGGCTTCAGCAACTTATGAGTGGTCAAGGGCTTCCTTAACTATTCCCATATGTTTTGCTACGCAAGGCAATCCTGTTTGTGAGTCCCTCGTAACTGCATTGGCACGCCCATACTGTACATTAGTCGTCCATGTGGAGCTCATTTGCATTAAGTGTCTTGCCCCTCTAGCTATGCATGCGGGGCTAGTGGTCGACTCCTGGGTGAATCGGTCGGAAGGTTGAGGTACATGTGTGTGTGAATCATGGGCTTAGGTTTCACGTGCATATTTTTGCGTTTTGGGCATGTACAGTTTTAAAAAATCTTAAAAAATACGCAAGTATATAACACACTTACATGAACTTACACACTTACTCTGTGAATCTGGTCCATTGCATTTATTAAAAGTATATAGTAAACATCACATCTGCCAGCATATTGAATACAAATGGCTTTCACCCAGCTATTAATGCCACTTTTGCAATAATTTACACTCTAAGATGCAGTTTAAATAGAAAAGGAAATTACAGATGCTATGAAATTATAGCAAAGCAACCCCCCTTTTCGTTTTAAGCAAACCAGATGATCTGATTATTGGATGAGGGCTCTTCCGGACAGTTTTGACCCCACAGACATAAAACAAAATAAATAGCTCTATAATCTTTGTAGGTCACCGTGGTTTTCCATGACGAAAATGCTTTCTTGTTTTTTTCTTGATCATTTGCTAATTTATCATCAGAACTCTGATTTTCAAACTGATAAAAACAAAAAAGAAAACAGTAAAACCTAACAAGCATACTGATTCAAGCCATCTTTTACCATATTCATTGGAAAGGATTATCCTAATGCTTATTGTAATATATTATAAGAGTTGGGGGTTTTGCGAGTACCATCAATCTTGCGGCCAATTTGCAGCCATTTTCGCCCAAAACATTTAGCAGTATAAGAGAAATAAATTTTGCTCCTTTTTAACATATTTTTGCTGAAGTCAACTAATAATGTGTTAGTTTATTTATATAATCTTTTCTACCTTTTACTGTGCAAGTGTGGGACTGAATGCATTTAACTAAGTGGTTGCATTGCCAGGTCTTTGGCTCGTTCTTTGACACATATTTAGCCTTCAGGACAAGTCTTTCCCCCATCTCTCTCCTTCCACCTTGCCAGTCAGCAGTCAGCATGCATGCAATATCAGTAATATTGCCAGTGTGAACCATATCTACCAAATAAAATACTTTCATGCATAGTGCATTACGTAACAGTCATTGTATTTTAGTCCCTTCTTTAAAAGCCACATTTAAAACAGACTTTTGGACAAAGGAATCTTTACAAGCTTGATCCAAGTATGCTTAATAATGTTTTAACCTGACATTTGTTTAATGATGCACTACAGTGGGAACATATTTCTGTGACTGATTTAGTACGTTTGGCACCCACAGGGAAGAAAGTGGTAATTTTATGGAGTGTGCAAAATTCATGTGAAATGGTTGTTCCAGTGTTTAGTTTGAAATATGGGGCTCTACATGTAGTTTGGTCTGGAATGTGCCCTTGAATTATGAAGTCATTAAAAAATAAATCATCAAAGAGAGCTAGAAGTGTTTTTAAGAAAACAAGTAAAAATATAAGCTTTAAGGTCATTTATAATGATCAGTAAAAGAGCTAACAAGACATTAACTGTATACTTTAAAAGTGGAAACTATGGCACTGGTTCTATGGAAACTACACCTCTGTATTTATTACTGTCTTCAATGATCGGTAAGCTTTGGTCAGACTGACAGGACAAGATTTATATGTCCATATTTATATTTTTTATGTCAGTAACAGAAAAAATAATAACATCCAATAAAAAGACAAATTGAAAACTCGTCTTATAAAATATAAGGGATGTGTATATCATTATGATAATAAATAAAACAATGAACGCACGGGTGTTTGGAAGGTTTAGTCTGTAGTAACATTTTTCCTGTTTAAACCATGATAAAGGTCTTATCAATAGTAGTCTGCACATATCTACACCTATGCAGGTGGTGTTGTAGGTGCAGGCCCAGCGACAGGGGAGGACAAGGGGGACAGCTGTACTGGGCCCCGAGGTTCAGACACTACTGAGGAGGGATGGGGGCCCCAAGAAACATGAGTGTACTGGGCCCCATGATTTCTGTTGCCGGGCCTGTGTATGTGGTATTTCTTTAATTGCACTTTTTTTTTTTGTTCATCTGTTACCTTGTGCTGATAAAATTTGGGCTCTAACTGTGTGTTAGCTCATTCAATCTTCCTGTTTGCCTTCCCACGAATCCCCACCCCCAACTCCACACACATACAACCCCACTTATTTTCTATGCTGCAAATATGCCACATTTATCTTACATTTAGGGCTTACATTTATGCATGTTTCCTAATTAGAGGCTCTGTCTTTGTAAAGCTGGCCATACACTAGAGCGATTATCGGCCCAAACGCACGATTATTGTGGATTGGGCCAAATATCGCTCTAGTGATGGTGCAGATTTTTTTTCTAAATGGCGATAAAACCATCCATAAACGCTAGGGTCCGATTATCACATCTTTTGGAATTCCTGAATGATAATCAGACCCTAGCTGTGATTTTTGGAGGTACCTAGTGCTCTGCCCACATTTAACACAGAGGGAGAGAGGACATAGCGCTGCAGCCTGTGTGATTTTTTTTTTTCTTTTTTGCAGCCAACCAATAAGCTGGCTGCATGGGTCTCCTATCAAGATTGGCTGCAGCGCTGTGTCCTCTCTCCCTCTGTCTGGGTATACAGCGCTGTATACCCAGACAGAGGGAGAGAGGACACAACGCTGCAGAACCCCTTACACTGACAGGCTGCAGCACGGTGTCCGTGCTTATTTTCCTTAAGAAGGAGATTCCTAACTGCGCCCTGTCCGGCTCATCCCCCCGCCCACTTTTCCTAAATTTGTAAGGAGGCTGCACTGACACGCCTCTTCTTACTTAAAAATCTATGTGTGGTCTTTAAAGACCGCACATAGTTAATGTCCATTCCTAAATGCTATGTACATTGCGTAGTCACCACACTTCTTAGGTGTGAATCTGAGCCACTATAATTGGTCGGCAGTGTTACTAGACTATTTTCGACAAATCGGTCCAGCATCCACATTTTCAGGCCAATTAGCCAATTATCAGCTGATCGCCCCAATAAACGGAAAGTGTTTATCTGGCTTAAGGGATAAATAAAATCTTACATCTTGACAATCAGCAACAACCTTAGTTATCAGCGGAATTTGTCACTGGCACTAAATAGAATATATGAGCAGCGTTCATTAATTAAACTCAGGATAATAAATTGGATACACACCTATGCAATCATACTTGAGATGCAATGACTCTTATAAATTCACTGATGATTGCAAGTCCCGATGAGCATGCTGATTCATGTATATAATAATATATCAGTATACCAACAGATCTGAGATCATGATCATACCTAACCGTCTGCTGAAATAATCATGGCTCTGTATGCACTCTACAGGTATGTGTCTAAACTGCACAGAAGACTGGCAATAGATAGACAGTTATCCTTGTGTACACACGGCCAACATGTGTCCATCATTGACATTCATGTATCCAAATCAACATTCTTATCACCACAAATCAAGATTGTGGGCGCCTACACACTTTTGCAATATTCTTCCAATTGATCTGGAATTATATGATCAGCCCGATAATGCATAGGCGTGCACCCTACACACCCTTCTAAGCATGTGTCACCTTACAGAGATTAACACCCTTTACAAGGGTGGAACTACCATTGGTACAACAGGTGCAGCGGCACCGGGGCCCATGCTCATACAAGGGCCCACAGCCATCATCACAGCACCACCGAAGTCCCCCATCGGGTTACCTGGGATATCATCAGGGCCAAAGCATATTTTTTGCACCTGGGCCCACAACTCGCTAGTTCCGCCTCTGACCCTTTACATTTGGCCTTTCCCACCTTAAGTGGAGTACACACTATATCAATATAATTCCAATCATCCGACTATTGTAAACTAATTTGTATGTTATGTTAAACTTTTTTGTATGTTTTTGTAAACATTGTGCTGTTTTCTTTGTCTATTGTTACTGATTTACCGTTATTTAAACGCACGTAGTAAGCCAACACCCACCAACATCCATGACACTGCCCTCTCATGGCCGTGCAGTCGTAGACTTACGCCTCCATAGAGCACTTCTAATTTTACGTCTGTACATACACATAAAGTTAGAGGTATATGTATGCCGTACGTGCGATTCTATGTAACCGCGCCCTCAAAGACTAATTTAAATACTCCCCCCACCCTCTTTCACGTAACTTTTCAGGTATGTATTTCAACCCCGCCCCTACTTACGTATGTCCCCAAGTGCGATTTACATGTCCGCGCCCAAAGCACTTACATTGTGTATATTCTAGGTAGCTTACGTAAATAAAGTTACTACACATGCACAGTTAAAATGTACCTAAAAATACGCCCAATATCTATAATAAACAGTGTTTAATAATCATCATCATTACCATTACCATCAATAATACATAACTAAAATATAATGGCTAATCTACTAGGAAAAGGTGCAGTTCTCATCAATACATCCTAGAAACATGACGATCCATGGAAAATAGAACTAACTACCAACCTAGGACACAGACATAATAATATGAAAGATGAAAGACTTCCTTTTCTATGTGTTATTATATGTGGAAACTTAGAAGGTGGTGGCCACTTGAAAGACTCTTTTATTACACTGACAAAAACTGCACATTTCTGCATTGAAGGGTAAATAAGAAGGCTTCACATGTAATCTGGATTTAGAGTAACAAGTCCCTTGTGGATTGAAGGATGATCAAATGGCTTTACTTTTCCTAAGATTATTGGCACTGTTGGCCTCGTAACAGCAGGTTACTGCTCTTTTTCCTTTACAGAGCTAAGAAGAGACACAACCTTAACACCTATAAATTCCCAGAAAATCACCTTATTACTGCAGTCTCCAGCTGTCAAGTTCATAACCAATCCGGAGTTTTTCACCGTGCTGCATGCTAACTATGTAAGTGATGGAAATGTTAGTTTTTTTCATTATCATCACTTGTTAAGAATATTGGGGTAGATCCAGAGTCTATCGAAGACGGACGTAATTCAATGAACAATAGCTACCGTGCATGCGTAGTAGCTATTGTACGTAATCTGCGTATCGTTTCGATACGTAGATTGCGTATATGCGGTCTAAAAGACCGCATATACTCAATCTACGTATCAAAACGATACGCAGATTACGTACAATAGCTACTACGCATTCGCAGTAGCTATTGTTCATTGAATTACGTCCGTTTATGAAAGAGGGACGTAGTTCTGGTTCCGGACCATTATATTATTAAGCTGTGCTCCACGTGTTTCTCCTCTCATCCAGATCCCACAGTATTTCTCATCACAAATACTGGATCGGGGTATTTTAGGTTTATCCGGCCACAGTCATACTGCATGTAAAGAGCATGTAAATGATTTTTTGTATAATGAAAAAGCAACACAATATTTATTGCCAGAACTGTTAATCAGGATTTCAGTGTGGGATGTGGGGCCTCAACTTTGGTCAATTTAAAAGTATACTGGAAGTATTGTGTAATTCATAGGGAGTAATTTACAATGGGCAATAAAACAGCAATACTTTTTTATTATTATTATTAGCGCTTATTTATATAGTGTCACAAATTGTCTGTAGCTCGTTACAGAGAACATTAGCCATTCACATCAGTCCCTGACCCTATTGGAGCTACATACTAAGGTCTCTAACACATACCTACACACACACACATGCATACATACACACACACACACACGCATACACACACACAAACACACACACACTAGACAAAAATTATTTGCTTGTTGTTTTCAAACCTTTTCTGCTCTATAGCCCCAGTATGCAGCTCACACCTTGTAAAATAATGTCTGGGCACTGTGTACTCTGGTACTTTGCCTTCAAGTAAAGCAGCTTTCACAATTTACTATCACCAATATGAGTTGTCTGGCTATCAAATGACTTGTGCACCATTCATTTGCAAGCTCTCTCCTATTGGGAGCAGCAGGCTCAACTATGTCTAATTTTTATTTAAATGTAAGTTAGGGGCCTTTTAAGCAGACATTTCTTGACTATCTTGTTATGTCAATTTACTTGTATACCAATAACTCCTAAGATGTTAATCAAAGATGTTTACAGGCAAAACACAAAAATATTATGTACAGTAATGAACAAAACATTTTTTAATTATTACATTTAAAAATAAAGAATTTGGAATTAAAAGACTATATAGCAAATAGTTTTTAAATAAGCTTAGTTATCTTGAATTATGTAACAGTAAAAATGTGATAACTATAGCATGAAAAAGGTAGCTGCAGCTTTTTTTCCTGAAAGCAATATACACAATTAAATTACAATATCAAAACTTCTTCGTTAGCACTTAGTTTTGATGACTCATCACAATCAATAGAACCATAATAAACAAGTTTATAAAAACTGAGGGGAATTTTAAAACATCCTACAAATCAGTATGTAACTGTGATTGGTTGTCTTATGACACTGTGCAAAATGGTTATGCTGCTATAGTGATTTCTGGGAAAAAATCTAAAGCCACTTCACGTAATTAATAGTAATAACTGACTCATTTTGCTCAGTGTCTATTTCCTGTGCACTATAGACAGATTTTTTTTTGTCCCTGCTCTAGTATATATACTACATATAGTGTGTGTGTGTGTGCGCGTGCGCGTGCGTGCAATAATAATTGGAGCTTTTGAAGGAAGAAGGGTATAGTGAAAAAAAATTTAACACAAACACAAGCAGAACTTATAAGCACCATGCAATAATTGTCGTGATGCTGTAAGATAACAATGCAGACCACTGTCCTCTAGAAACATACTTTGTTTTTCTGCTAATGTGGCAACTGTGCATTTTCCGTATAGCACAACTTATAATAATATGCATAAAGTAGCACTGTTCAGGAGGCATAGTAATGTTAATTGTTTTTCCTTTTAATTGCCTGATAGTGGGGTATGAGCATGAGGGCAAATTTATTTGCTAACTTACTAGACTGTCTAGTAAGTCAAGACAAAATTTCAGGCAATTGCAGTATTCTAAAGTGTTATTATAAAAATTAAAGTTTTGCTATTAATCAACCACTTGATGTATGCTTTTCTTCATGGTCAGAGTGCCTACCGAGTCTTCACTAACAGCACCTGCTTGAAGCACATGGTCCTGAAAATCCGCAGGGACGCCAGGAATTTTGAACGCTATCAGCACAATAGGGACTTGGTGAACTTCATTAATATGTTTGCTGACACAAGGCTGGAGCTGCCACGTGGCTGGGAGATTAAAACTGACCAACAAGGAAAGGTAGAGATACACAGAATACAAATACTCTATCACCACTGACCACTATGATACCTTACAAAGAAACAATGTTGAATGTGGGATTGACACATTTTATATGATTTTTTGGTAGGGTGCAGCAGTGGCAAATGCAGGAGTTTGAAGGGGGGGGTTCCATTGCGTGTAATACATGTGGGGTATATTAGGGGTCTGGACATGGACGACATTGAACACTAGATATAGCACATGTGGCGATACATGTGGCGATTAGGGGTCTAGTTATGGCACATATAATCTATTATTATCATTAGGCATTAGGAATGGCACACTATATACAGTATATCATTCCCAGACCCCTATTATATCCTATATATATTATAGAATGAGCAATACCCAGGCTCATAATATATACCCTTATATTATACTATGTGCTACATATAAACATATATNAGTGTTTTAGTGTTTCCAGCACTGTGGTGCGATTCCTCATGCTTATTTGTGAAGTCATGCCCCCTTTTTAAAACCAGTCCGGCAAAGCCATGCCCCTCCCCCCATGCGAAACCATGCCCCTTTATCGGATTTTCAGGGTTTTTTCCCGTTGCTTTTTTCTTAAATATTCATTAGGGTAGGTGGGGGTCTGAGCTACCTGCAACCCCCCTGGGTGCATTTCTGGTGCAGGGGGGCATATGCTGTGTGTGCTGGTATAGTCTCCAAGATTTTGGCCTCCACCAAACTATAACTTGTCCAACCACATCAGCTGCTAAGTGATGCATTCTGTTATCAGAAGATGTGGCTGCAATATGTAGCAACCAATGGAGACTTGCAACTAGCGCAGCTGCAAAGTCATGGGGCATGCGTCCTTTACAGGCAGTCAATACTTGCCCCCCAGGCCAAAATTTGTAAGTCTGTCCCTGTAAATATTGATTAATTTACTGAACATTAAACACAGACACATACTTTCTGTTCAGTAGTATAGTATATTTTTTCTGAATATGTTTACAATAATACAGTGGCCTTTCCTGTTTTTCAGTCTTTCTTTGTAGATCATAACAGTCGAGCAACAACATTCATTGATCCACGAATCCCTCTTCAAAATGGCCGCCTCCCTAATCATTTGACTCATAGGCAGCATCTTCAACGGCTCAGAAGTTACAGTGCTGGAGAGGTAATTTCAGAAGTAAACAAAAAAATAATATGTTAGTGTTAAAAAGATCAATAAAGTATGACTTTTCTCAGTTCCATACTGTTACAGCTATTAAGCATGCTTTGTGTGAAAATAAATATGATCTTTTATGCGTAAAGTTTATTATTTTATCCGTTTATTGTGTTGTCATGGTGAACAAAACAAAGAGATAGACGAGTGTGCGTGTGTGTATGTGTGTTCCTCAATTAGTGCTAACACACTAGCATATCTATATCAAATGCTTGTTCTCTAAAAATGTATATTATGTTTTCATAGGCTTCAGAAGTTTCCAGAAACAGAGGGGCTTCTTTATTAGCCAGACCAGGCAATAGTTTGGTATCAGCTATTAGAAGTCAACATCAGCAG